>JANIEQ010000488.1:0-49882 GCA_024708375.1 Oxalis stricta | reverse complement strand
ACTAAGGTGAAAAGGTATGGACCCTTGGAAAGCCGAGCCTTGGGCGCAAACCGATGGTGATCGAAAAAATCAACGGTGTCTCCTCCATTAGAATCCTCATTACACTAGTCCTTACGCCTCATACATATCTTGTATAAGGCAAGATATATCGAGTAGTATTACCCCTTGTTCGGCCAATGCCCGCTAAAGGATATTCCTTGTGTACTACTATCATACGCTTTTTCGAGATCTATGAACACCGTATGTGCAGAGTCTTTTGTTGCTTCTATACTTTTCCATTAAGTCCCTAACAGAAAGATTGCTCCATGATTGACCGTCCAGGCATGAAGCCAAATTAATTCCTCGATATCGTGGTTGTAGCTCACTCTATGTTCAATGACCCGCTCCCATAGTTTCATAGTATGACTAATGAGTTTAATGCCACCTCGATAGTTAGCACAATCTTAGATGTCTCCCTTTTTTTAAAAATAGGAACTCAGTGTGCTTTTTATCGAGTACTTAATATCATTTTTAAGTAATTTATGATCACTTAAAGAATAGATGTTTAATTTATTTTTTAAAAAATAATTACAAATCCCATATATGTTACTATGTAATTACTTTATGTTTTATTCAATAGAGAAAAAAATCAAGTCCACCTAATTTGAATATAGTTTGATTTGGTACAATTATTCATATGGTAATTAACTCCTTAGTGTGAATCTCCCCCTCAGCCTTTTAGAATTCGGACTCTAGAGCTTGTATCGAGTATATCCACTCCAGTCTAACAATCTCATTAAAGCTACACTCTCTTTTCATCCAACCCTTTAATCTAGAAGTGGTGACTTATACGGTAGAAACCAGCATATAAGAATTCATATGGATCGGACAATACAGGGATGAGTTCTCTCTTTTCGTATCTATATATGGCTCTCAAATGTTTGTGTTGCAAGTAGAAAATGAGCACCTTTCTCTTATAAATAGGCAACTACGGTGAACAAGAATCTTGATCTAGGACCGCTCATATTTTCTTGTTAATCACTCGTTCATTGAACAGAGGTTTGATCATTTTGAGGTTTTGTTGATCTTATATTGCTCTCATGGTGATCCTCATGATGTACCTTAAGGAAAATCTTCTCCATTGATTACTTAGTTGATCCATACCAGGGCGGATCCGTAAATTTTGATTAGTGAGGGCATCGTTAAGGATGGCTCTATGATAAAATTATGAGGCGGTTGAATAGAGCTTATCGCACACGCAAAATTTTTAGTACAATATATTATTTGAGTCTTCAAAACTTATAATATAATCATGAATTTGACCCATATTAAATTATTAACAATTAATCTAATATTTTAAAAAACATATATTAAAAATTACTAATTTGATCAAATAAAAAATTAAGGACAAGTAACTTGATATGATATATACATAAAAAATTCAAAACTTTAAATTACATTATTGTTATTAAAAAAAATACATATTAATTTCAAAATTACATATAAATTTCTTTAAGGGGGATAAACATACTTATTTTTATTTAGTTTTTTATATAATAAAATGGAATTTTCTAGGATGAACTAAAACCATTTTTTCTCTCTGATTCTCTCTAAGATTCCAAGAGTGTGTGATCGTACTTCCTAGCAAATCTAAGATTGACAGTATTGTTTTCCACTTCAAGTTTTCTACTATGGAAAATATGGAAGTGGGCTGGGATACCATGGATTTAACAGAAGAAGAATTACAAGGGGTGCCTGTAAACAGGAACTTTGTGAAACCGAGGGAGACGGTGGGGAATTATAGTGGTGGTAGCACGAATCTTCTCTCGTTCTACATTCGGATTTGGAAGAATTCGTCGAGTTCTAACTACAATTTGGCATACTAACCATTAATTTGACATCTCTGATATGGGTGGAAATATTTTTTCGATCACTTTCTGAAAACATAAGGGACAAGCAAAAGGCATTATCTGGTGGGATATGGGCGTTTGAGCGTTGTCTATTGCTTGTAAAGGATTATGATGGCTTGAAGAAAATTCAGGACTATGATTTTGGCTCTGCCATGTTTTGGGTAGAAGCACATAATCTCCCTCTAGGTTTGATGACAACTGATGTGGCCACGACAATTGGGAATTCATTGGGTGGAGCAATTGAAACCAAAGGCTTGAAGAATGGCACTGCTTGGGGACGTGTTTTAAAGTTTAAGGCTATGATTGATGTGAACAAGCCTCTTCATAGGGGAACGATGCTTCGATTTCCTGATCTGGAACATTTCTTCCCAGAATTCGACCCTAAAATTGATGGTATTTGGACATACTTCAAGTACCATAATCTCCCAAATTTTTATTTTATTTGTGGACATCTGAGCCATGTTGATCGGGACTATGACAGGAGTTCGACCGGAGAAATTGAAATATGATTCATTTATGAAAGCTAATTATTCTATTCCGGTATTGGGTATGACGAGTACTGCTTCTATGACATAATCGTCATCATCAGTACCGTTGACTGATGCAAGATTTGGAAAGGAGAGTGTGTGGGAAGCAATTTTGGTTCCGGTGACAACAGAGATTGCAGACATGGCGGTTCGAAAAGGGACTGATTTTGGGATCTGAACCTAGGAGAGAGTTACAGAAGAGTAGTTACAGGTGACGGAAATCATCCTGATGCAGTTAACGGCGTTGATGTTAACTAGGAAAAGGCTAATGGTTCAATCAGTTAATACAACTATGAAATCATACTCTAACGTTGTTAAGGATTGGACCTGTAACAGTTTCGCCTCGTCAAATATCTTTGGGCCCAAGTCAAAGGCCTTCAGTTGATCCTATTAATTCTTCTCGCTTTCAATTGGGACGTTCTATACAGAGGCCCAATTTATTATCTGTGGGGAATCATGTGGATCCAAGAAAGAAAGTTTTCTCATGAAGCGGAAGTAGTGGAAGCGATTAACAAGGATGGGATTGCAATAGATATACAGGCAATTACGCCTGAATTGATTTCTAATTTTGCGAAGGTTCATGATGATAGTACAGTCAGGTTAGAAGGAAAGCAGTCGATGGGTTTGCTTCGCCTGGTAGTCTGGTGCGTCTGCTCCAAGTGGTGGATGTTAACTCTGTTTCCCGTCAGGGTTCGCAACTGGTAACATAATTCAATCGGTTGACGAGGGTGAGAAGGCCTCTTCTGCCGTTAACAATGAGTATCCTATTCTAGAACTGCAGGGGTCTAGGCCATCCTTCTACAGTTCATCTTGTTGCGCAATTTGTGCGTAAGGTTCGGCCAGTGTGGTTGTTTTTATGTGAAACCAAGCTCTCTGCTTGGGAGATGAATCGTATTAAATTTTGTTTGGGTTTTGCTAATTGCATAGCGAAGAATAGTAATGGAAGGCATCGTGGATTGGTTGTGCTTTGGAACGAGGATGTGATTAGGGTTCGATTATTGTCAATGTCCGATAGATACATATTGACATTGAGATTGATGATTAGTGGCATTGTACAGGCTTCTATGGGAATTCCTATCACTGCAAGACATGATGAATCGTGGAGAATGTTGAAGCTTTGAAAATCCAACTCGAGTCTTCCATGGGCTATTGTTGGGGATGATTTTAATGAACTCCTACAACTTGATGAGAAAGATGGGGGTAGTTTGAGAAATGCTCAGATAGATTGAGGACTTTCGTGATGCGGTGGAGTTCTGTGAATTACGAGATATTGGATTTCATAGGACCGAATTTCACTTGGTGTAATGGTCGTTATAATGGTGGCTTAATTAATGAAAGACTTGATCGTGTGATTGCCTCGAACCTTGGCTGGAAAAGTTTCCTTGGTTTCAAGTGAAGAATTGTGTGTCCACTATTTCGAATCATCTTCTGAGTGTTGCTGACTTTGAGGTCTCGACATATACAACATTTTATTCCTTGTTCTTTTCGATTCGAGAATTTCTGGTTGAAGAATGAAAATTGTGCTGTGATAATTGCGTAATGCATGGAGATTTGGTGATTCGTGGGATCGCAACGTGGCTAGAACTCAAGAGAAATTAAAGGATTGGAGCAAGCATGAATATGGTGATATTTCAAATCGTATTGAAGTTTTGCAAAAGAGACTTACAATTTTGCTTAATCGTGCTAATTTTGTAGCTCTAATAAGGAGGAAATTGGTAGCCTCGGGAAGGATATAAATGTGTTGTTGGATCAAGAAGCAATGAAGTGGAATCCAGAGGGCGAAAATCAGCTAGTATTCTGAAGGAGATAGAAACACCAAGTACTTTCATTCTTATGCTTCTCAGAGACATCGTAACAACAAGATTGCTGGAATTTTTAATACTGTTGGTGATTGGTGTTCAGATATAGACACAATTTCAAATGTACTTTTTGATCATTTTAGTTCTATGTATAAAACATCAAGGCTAAGTTGGACTGATATTGATAATGTTACAAAGCTAATTCCTCCTGTTGTTTCGAGAGATATGAATGAAGATTTATGTTTTCCTTATGTTTCGTGTTGATGTGATTGCGGCATTGGATGATATGAGTCCTTTTAAATCGCCATGGACTGGATGGTTTGAATGCTGCTTTCTTCCAAAACTCTTGGGAGGTTGTAGGTGGTTTTGTTTGTGAGGTGGTTTTGGGTATTTTGAATGGTGGAATGATCCTAGAAAACTTGAATCATACTTTAATATGTTTGATTCCCAAGATTAAGTCTCCTAAGTATCCATCTGATTATAGACCAATAAGTCTATGTAATGTTGTTATAAAGATAATGACTAAATGTATAGTTAACAGGCTTTGGAAGGGGTTACCTGATATTATCTCTACAAATCAGAGTGGCTTCATTGCTGAAAGGTCTATTTTTGACAACGCAGCCATTGCATTTGAACTTGTTCACTCTCTTTCGCATAGAGGTCCAAGCTAGAATGGTTCCATTGCTCTAAAACTGGATGTAAAGAAAGCTTATGATAGACTGGAATGGAGGTTTGTGGAAGCCTGTCTGCTACGGTTGGGTTTCTGTCGACAATGGGTGAATTTAGTGATGAATTGTATTACTTCAGTCACTTATTCTGTACTAGTGAATGGTCAACCTACAGCGGTGTTGAAACCAGAACGTGGACTTCGACAACGAGATCCCATCTCTCCCAATCTTTATGTTCTTGTGTTCGAAGCATTGACAACGATGATTCAAGATAAAATTCGAGCTGGTTGGTTGGAAGGAGTGTCAGTTTCTAGAACTGGTACTACGAGTATCTCATTTACTCTTTGCAGATGATAGTCTTATGTTCTTTCGTGCTACATTGAAGGATTGTGATCATATGCTTGAAGTTCTTCACAAATATAAGTTGGCGGCTGGACAAGAGATAAACTTTGATAAGTCTAGCCTTTTGTTCAGTAAGAACATTGATGATTATCACCAAAAAATTCTTAAAGCTCGATTACGAGGTTCTCAACAAGCTTGGAATGTAACTCTTATCTTGGACTTCCAATAATGGTGGGGCAAAAGAAGTCTATTTGTTTCGAATTTCTACGAGACAGGATTCGACGAAAGTTGGTAAATTGGAAAGGAAAGTTTCTTAACAAAGCTGGAAGAGAGGTTCTTATTAAAACGGTGTTACAGGCTCTTCCAACATATGTAATGAGTTTATTTAAACTCCCTATTGGTTTGGTGGAGGATTTGGAGGGTTTCTGCTCTCGGTTTTTATGGGGTGCAAATGAAGGTGAACGAAAAATTCATTGGTTAGCATGGAAAGATCTCAGTGAAAAAAGAAGTCTGGAGGTTTAGGTTTTCGTGAATTGGAAGCTGCTATAACCTAGCCCTAATTGCAAAGCAGGGATGGAAGTTATTGACGGAACCGAACAGTTTACTCACTCGTATCTTAAAAGAGAAATATTTTCCTCGTTCTTCCTTTATTCATGCTTCGTCTTGGAAGGAATCCTTCTATGCTTTGGCGAGGTTTTATTGATGCAAGGTCCATTCTGATTTCTGGTGGAAGATGGAGGATTGGAGATGGTTTGGAGGCTAGGATTTTCCATGACAAATGGGTGGGATCTTTACCTGGAAATTCTATTTCATTTCATGAATCATCCAATTCATTGTGACAATTCTGTGTCGTATCTTGTTAAATGTCGATGGTTCTGAATGGAATGCTTCGCTTGATTTGTCAATCTTTTGAAGTTTCTCAAGCCAATGCTATTTTGTCTATTCCTATTGTGTGTTGGTAGATTTAAAGATCAGTGGATTTGGGAAGGAACTTCTAATGGTGATTTATTCTGTTAAATCAGGATATCATGTTGCTAAAAGAATGATCAGATGATTCGAATGCGACTTTGAATGTGACTAACCATTTGAATAACTTCAAATTCTAGGATAAACTTGTGGCAAGTTTGATATAACTCCAAAGCTGAAGATTCTTTGCCTGGAAGGTGTGTCGTGGAATATGTGGCAACAAGAGATGCTCTGATTCATAGAGGAATGGAAATTCCATTGCATTGTGAGGTATGTATGGATCATAATGAATCTGTGATCCATTTATTTCGATGATTGTTATTGGGCGACATTATTTTGGCAGAATTTTGGTTTGCTGGACATTTCCAGATTTAACACTTCTCCTTCTCATTTGTGGATTAATGATGTCTTTGAATCTCTATCATTGGATGAGTTAAGGATTTTCATGTCTCGTTTGTGGTGGATTTGGAACAACCATAATGACTATATTTTTTAGAGGAAAATGTTATGTGCTTCAATCGGCTGTCATTGGATGCAAGAAATGGATAGCTGGTATGTTTTCTTTGATATTGGTGCTGATAATCCTCCATTGCAACGAATTGTATTGCCTTTTCAAGGTTGGAGACCCCCTGAAGATGGTGTTATGAATGTGAATTTTGATGCCAGTTTCTTATATAATGCAATTAATCGGTGTGGCATTGTCATTAGAAATCATACTGGGGAAATTGTTAAAGCTGTAAGTGGATTGATTGGTAGAATTGAGAATGCTCTTCAAGCTGAAACATTTGCTGCATTAAAGGCGTTAGAATTTGCTGCATTCATGTAATATCAGAATCTCTTATTCTTGAAGGAGATTGCAAATTCCTCATCGACGCTTTAATTTCTCCTCAAAGATGTTTCTTAGCAATTGGAAATGTCATTGAAGTCATCAAGCAGAAGGCGATGAATTTATTTTCTAATTGTAATTTTAGATTTGTTCAGTAGAACAGGTAATAAGGTAGCCCATGAATTGGCGCACCTTGATATTTTATTTTACATGTATTTCTTTTAACGGTAACTCTGTTCCACCAAATGTGGCATCTTTAGCCCTTTTGGACTTGTATTATGGTTTAATAAAATTTCCTGTGTGAATTTCCAAATGGCTTAGGGGCACACATCGCCCTTTTGGACTGTATTATGGTCATTCCTCTGACATCATGATCGATCCTCTCACTAGAAGTGTCTAAATTATCTAGGACATAGGCAGAAGAAGAAATACCTCTCTCTGCTATGGAGGGTAGCTTTTTCACCCCCTCCTTCTCTTTTCCGGAACAGCAAGAGGGAACGGACGACGAACGACGTGCTCTGGTCGGGTAGTACTGGCCTTGAACAGCAAGAGGGAACGGACAACCTGATGGGTCTCGATGGATGTTTCCTCTCCGCCCATGATGATTCCCGGACGTCATGATTCGTCGGGAGTTGGTGAAAATGTTATTCCACAAAACTCGAGAAGGTTCGAAGACCTCTTAACAGATCTCGAAAGAAGAAATTGGATCTCCAACATCTGTCTAAAAGACTCGTGTAGCAGTTAACACAACTCAAGGTAAAGTTGGAAGGAAAATTGGCAAGAATTCGGCTACTATTTCCGAAGCAATAATAGAGAGAAAAGTGGAGGGCCTCTATTTATAGTAGGTCCCAAAATGTTCAGGACACGTCACTGAAAGTGAAGGGTCATGATGCTAATCGAAAGTCACATCCTTGCACTTCTCGAGGATTCGAACCGATGTTAGGTCGGACAAATTCGATTCTTATCGATTCAAAATGGATTCTCTTTGATTCGATCACGACTCCCCATAAAGCTTCCCGACTCATCAACCAATGAGACCGGATCGACGATGACTGAGCCCGCCTCTCGACCGGTTTGCATCCCCTTAATGATCCATGTGTCAACTGCCAACCTACTGATCATCTATCTCAAATAAGCTCCATGAGAGCCTAAGATTCCCCACGCGTCATGACTAGCACAAGTCTCGACTCGAGGAATAGATCTTCAACGGATCTCGTAAGATATCTCGAGGTCTCCGATCGTGCATCCGACTAAGGACGAAATCCTTCAATGTACCTCTCGAGAGACTCTTACCGGCTATGCTCCATCAATCACTAGTGACGCAAGTTCAAGAGACACGAACATCCTTAACATCATTCTGCCTAAGCTCTAGACTATATCGGGTCCCATGCATCCTGAAAGTCCAAGATGAGCAAATTTTTCTACAAAAGCTAAGGCTTTTCCACAATAAAGGAGGCAAATGGCACGGGACAGGTCTCATGGCACATGTGTCGGAGCTCATGCTCGCCGGCGCACGTACGGCGATCCACCGAACCGCCCCGAGCAAGATGCTTGAGTCGGGTCTTGTTATATCATCAGACCTCTCGACTCTCAAATGGCCTACGAGAACCCAAGAGAGATGTCCGACCGGTGTCTATCGATGTACATAGTCGAGGGCATATAGGTCTATACGGGTGTAGAACTTTGCATGTATAAATCTCTCAATAAATGAACGCTCAAAATTTACCATTGGACAACTACTATTCCAGTTTCTTTATACCTTCACTAGAAGACAAATCACTCTTCCACACGTACACCCATTCCATTTGGACAATACGTCCAAGATCTTCGGATCTTTGGGAGAGCCTTGCAAGTGAGATTCCAAATCGTCGATGCTACAAATATTTTTCTTGAGACCCAGTGTTCTCTCATCTGGTCAGTAGTCGACCAATGCATGGCATCCAATCAACATCGTCTGAAACTTGAAGTAGATCAACGTGCTCATCCACTCTTCTTAAGTTCGTCCGATTCCAGGACGAAACACCATTGTACATGGGAATGAACCAGTGGTTCAACAAGAAGTAGTTCTAAATATACATTGGTCAGTATAGCTCAGTTTGCCGTGAGGTGTCGTGTCCATGAGTCTTGAAAACTTGGAATTAAGGAAAGGAGATAATTACAAAAATATGTATGGACTGTTAATGAATGAGATGATCTATACCATATTGTGGTTGCTAGTCATGTGGCTCCTGGGTTCAAATAAGGAGTGGACGTGCAAAATATTGTTGGTGTGGTATTTAATACGTTAAGGGTTTACGATTTGTAAATGTCAACTTTGAAACTTCTATAAACAAGACTTTCAAAATATAAAATTCTATAAACAAGGATGAAATTAACTTTGCCAAATAAGGAAAGAACATCAATTAATTACTTGAACAAATATAATGTCGTTTTAGGAAAAGTTTAATTAAGGCGAAAATCGAAAGGAAACAAGAATAATTTATATTTTTTAAAGTTAAAGAATAGTTTACATTTGTACGCATCCAAACAATAATGTTCCTCGTTCGCGAATGGTCAACCCATCAATATACGAGTTTGAGTTTGCAATACTAAGTTGGGTTCACCATGGAAGGAGAGCTAGAAAGATAAAATCTTTGGGCTTTTGAATGACATGTCGCCAACTCAAATATTTACTCCGATAGTTTCTTTGGGCAAAATTGTGTAGCATATGGGGAGATTTAGTGAGGGATTGAAGATGATATGTTACGCAGAAGACGATTCGATTGTTGTCATCTCCAGCTTAAAGTTGGTTGTGATGGTGTCATTCCTTATATATTTCCTGCAATAATTGATAACATTGTGTATGACTTAAAGATTGTCACAGATGAGAACGCCTATGTAAGTCCAATCATTTTGAGAAAGAAGATGCATGGATCTGCTTTGGGAGCTCAAAGTGTAGGTGTCGGAGATGGTTATCAGAGACTTGATGAGGTGGACATTGTTGTCCCGGAAACACAGGAAGAAGAGCGAAGGAATAGAGGTTAGTTTTTCTGAATTTAAAAAACAGCGGGATAATGCTGAGTTGGATCGGAAGTTATTGTTGAATCGAATTGTTATTGTGGAGGAGGATAGGGATCGGAAGTTAGTTGAGTTGGATAGTACAAATGTCTTGGAAAGTTCTGTAAATCAGGGGTTGGAAGTTCAAATGCAACGACATGTTGAGTCAGTCCAGGACTCTATAGAAAAGCAGCTAAGTTTGGAGGGTCGACAAATTTTATTCAGGTTTCGGTGACTGTAGATGATCCTGCTTTACACTACAATTCTGAAATCCCTGTAGAACCAGACTCAGGATGAGCCTTCAGCTCCTAGTCGATCGCAACGTAAAGCCAAGAGTGTTCATAAAACCAAGCAGGTGGACGATCTAGGGGAGCTTTTTCTTGCAAACTGCAAAGAGGTTCATCTACCTATTATTCTTGAAAACTTAGTTAGTACCGGGCTCCAAATTGGCATGCTCCTTGATAATTCCATTGAAAAAGTAACTTCTGACATGCAGATTTTTCTGGACGAGGTATTCGTGGATGGCCCAAATAGGTAGTGTTGACGGGTTATTTTTTATCAAGCCAGGTCACGTTGGGATGATTTGTTGTTCATTGTATTGCATCGTGCTCAAGGACGGAGGCAAGAGTAAGCTGGGGGGCGGGCTTTGGCACCCTCAACTTCCTTAAACAGCTTATGTCATAAAATTTATTAAGAGGTCCCTCTAAAAATCTATTTGGTCCCGTGTTTGAAATAAAATTGTCTTCTCTCCTTAATTATATACATATTTAGGCTCTCTAATTTTATTATTATTCTTTCTTGATCCCAATGGTGGATCTAGAAAATTATACCAATGGGAGCAAGGACATACATGGGATTTATAATTTGTTTGGCCTGAAAAAATAAAAGTATTTTTCTTTTGGATTAAATTTAATTTTTTAATTCGCATCGCGTTTTTTTTTTTGAATTCATGTAATAATCAAGACTAAGAAATATATTTAATAGTAATTAACTATTCACCATGGTAATCAGCTTTTACATATGAATATAACAACGAAAATTTGAATCGCATAGTAAATTTTCTAACCATTATTATGTTTGAGTTTAAAAACTTGAAGCTCAATAATCTATCCAATTACATAGGAGTAAAAGAAAAAAAAGAATGAGATAACTAACTAACAATGATGAAAAAAACATTGATAATTAAGCTGAGGAACCACCTAGTTGTAAGAGTGTCCATACAATCTCATTATAACATATCCTGACACAAATTTTATTTATATATATAAAAAGAAGTGATTCTTCAAGCATTATGAATGGAACACAAGACCTCATGTATTAAAAGTGAGTGATGTACCACTAGGCTAGCCTACATTTAATAATATTGAAGCGCAACTTTTTATTTTTAAAATGTTATTGGGGCATATGCCCTCACTTCGCCATAGTAAATCCGCCACAGCTTGGCTGACATTTAGAGCGTATGCGATTTGTATAGTTGTTTGTTTGCTCATTCAAGACGATTATTGAATGTACAAGTTGTCGTGAGCTGGAAAAAACATTATGAAGAAGTGTTCAGTTTTGTCTTTGAGATGGAGTATCTTTGATTTTGATGCGGAGTCAAATGAAAAATCTATTTCTAGGATCAAGTCATTATTTATTTCACTTATCGTCCCTCTTCCGCAATCGTGTTTGAAATTTGTTTCAGTTTTGTAATTGTGATTATTACTCTATTTATTTCAGTTGGACAGCAATCACTCAACTAGCTCACCATGGAATGATATATGTTCCTATTGGTTACACATTTGGTGCTGGGATGTTCAAAATGGATTCCATTAGAGGAGGATCACCATATGGCGCCGGAGTTTTCTCCAGCGGACGGCACAAGAGAACCAAGCGAAACTGAGCTGGCTCTCGCCGAACATCAAGGCAAATACATGGCGGCCACCGTCAAGAGGTTTGCACCTAATAACAGCATCAACTAGCCCACACAACCAAATTTCTTCATCATTCTTTATCATTCATTTTGTATAGATTTCCCCTCTCTCTTTTTGCCTCTGTTATCATCATTCACAGTGATTTTCTGATGGATTACATTTTGGGATTACATTTGGCTTCATCTTCGCTTCTTTGTATCCTGATGGATTTTTCACTTCATATCCTCCTCGTTTGATCCACAAATCCAATAATCAGGTAAGCCACTTTTGATTTTCTGTATCCGATTTTTCATTTTTATTATTGAATTAAAATGAACGCCATGTGTTCGATCAATTATCATTTGATGCATGAATCCCATGTCTGTTTCATGTGTTTAAATCAATGATTTCTGGGAATTTTTGGTTTGTTTATGTTTGAATTCTATTTCCATCTCTTGATACATGTTTGTTTAGATTTTGCATTTTGTCTCAAAAACGATCACTCTCATACATAATTTATATCAAAATATGTTGTATTTTCGTGTTACTTGTTTTGTGTGCAAATACCTTAAAAAATATGTATTGAGAGATGGAGGGAGTAATAGCATTTATACGAATTTTGTTTATGTGTGAGGGCATATGTAGACTGTAGTGATTGATTTGAGTTTTTTTGGTTACTATAGGATGTATCAACCAAATGTGAGTCATCTGTGAAACTGAACATGTTGAAATCAGAGTATTTGACAGTGTCTGAGGAGAACACAAAGCTGAAGATAAAGGTTAGGGAGCTATCTGAAAAGATTAAGTTAACTGAAGAACATGGCAAAAGTACTACTAACGGCTTCCAATTACAAGTTCAAGCCGGTCCTTTCGGTACAGTCAAGGGTTTAAGAACCAATCCAACACTCCTCCCTGATGAATCTGTGAACCCAAGATTAGCTAAGATTCTGGAGAAAGTTGCTATTCAAAAGGAACTTATAGTTGCATTAGCAAATTCCAATGTGAAGCAGATGTTAGAAATCTGGTTTACAAGCATCAAAAGAGTAGGCATTACTAATTACTTGGTTGTTGCATTGGATGATCGTACTGCCAAGTTTTGTGTTTCGAATGACGTGCCTGTATATAGGAGAGACCTGAATCAAGAGATTGATTCCATCGGTCAGACCGGTGGAAGTCATGCCGTTTCAGGGCTGAAATTCCATATACTTGAGAGAATTCTTGCAGCTTGGTTATGGCGTTCTTCTTTCAGACGTTGACATTGTTTACTTGCAAAACCCCTTTTAACTTCCTATATCGTGACTCGGACGTGGAGTCAATGTCCGATGGTCATGATAATAGGACGGCGTATGGGTTTGACGACGTATTTGATGAGCCGGAAATGGGTTGGGCGAGATATGCTCATACAATGAGGATATGGGTTTATAATTCAGGCTTCTTCTACATCAGGCCAACAATCCCTTCGATCGAGCTTTTGGATCGGGTTGCTTATCGGCTTTCTCAAGAGGATGCTTGGGACCAAGCAGTATTCAATGAGGAACTCTTTTACCCTTCGTCTCTATCATATAATGGGCTTCATGCTTCTCGGAGAACCATGGATATTTATATGTTTATGAACAGCAAAACACTCTTCAAGACTGTGAGGTACGACGACAACTTGAGAAAGATCAAACCAGTAATCATTCATGTTAATTACCATGCTGATAAGGAAACCAGAATGTTAGCAGTTGTAGATTTCTATGTGAATGGTAACCAAGATGCGTTGAAAGCTTTACCTCTTGGTTCTGAATAGTACAAGATTGATTTGGTCATCTGCACTTGATCAGATTATATGTACTACCTCTACCTCAAAATAAATGTAAAAACAACTTCATGTATTTTGAGACAGGTAATAATAAATAATAATAATATACTGTATATAGAATAAGCATTTCCCTGATTATTGTGGAATTTTATACTGTTGAATATAAGCAATTAGCAAGTACTTCACAACAAAATTCCAGTTTCTAACTTTTGGCTCCTTGAACTTTACTTCCACCTAACGCATGTGTCCACACCGTCAAGTATGGTGAGTTGTCCGTTAAGTGTCAGTCGATAGAGACTGATTGAATCGAATCAAACTAATCAAGATGAGTCGAGATGGATCAAAATGAATTAAAATGAATCAAGACGAGACGGATCGAAAAGAATCCAAAGTGAATTGAGCAGTCGTATCGAGATGGATCAAAACGAAAAAGAACGTGGATCTTGGTAAAAATAAAAATCTTACTCTGATGTGAGAGTAGTTGGACATCCGATCCGACATTCCAATTTACTACAGCTAAAGACAGTTCAGAGACATGAAGTCAACTTTAAAGCTAGCTGACCAAAGAAAAATCCACTCTTCTTCCACTATTCATCTTTTTCTATCTGTTTACATTTATTCATTCCTAATCATTACCCAATGTAATTACAATATACAGTTCGCAACTCCATAGCTCGAAGAAGAAAAATTTAAGAAGACCCAGTTGTTAAAGTTTTGATTTTTATATGGGTAAAGGGGGTGGTTGTGTAACAAGCAAGAAGAGATTACCAATTGAAGAAACTGATGAACAGAATCATCCAAACCCAGATGGGAATAACACTATTCCAGCCCAGAATCAGATCGTTACAGCTCAAGATTCTAATTTTGTCACCGAACAAACAATCAGTAAGCTCAAAATCTGTATAATATTTTACTCCATGTATGGGCATGTGGAGTTATTAGCGAAAAGGATGAAGAAAGGTGTGGACTCCATTGATGGGGTTGAAGGTTTTCTTTACAGAGTTCCAGAGACAATGTCAAAGGAAGCTTTAAAGCAGATGAGAGTACCCGAAAGGGAGATGAGATCCCATTTATTACTAGTATGAATCAGTTGGTTGAAGCTGATGGATTGTTGTTTGGAT
This sequence comes from Oxalis stricta, assembly GCA_024708375.1. Taxonomy (NCBI): domain Eukaryota; kingdom Viridiplantae; phylum Streptophyta; class Magnoliopsida; order Oxalidales; family Oxalidaceae; genus Oxalis; species Oxalis stricta. Next base: position 35,015 of record JANIEQ010000488.1, on the reverse strand, counting down.
TTCCAACTAGATTTGGGTCTATGGCTTCTCAAATGAAGTCGTTTTTCGATTCAACGTTCGAGTTGTGGGAGCAGCAAAAGCTTGCCGGAAAACCTGCCGGATTTTTTGTCAGTACCGGGACTCAGGGAGGTGGCCAAGAGACCACTGCGTGAGTATAGATATTCTTTTATGATCTTGAATTGTGTCAATTTCAAATATTGATAATGTGATCGATTTTATGTGGATAGAACTTGATCATTTGCAAGCCTACGTAATGCAAAACCATGTCAAAGTTTTCTTCCATGTGCATAAATGACATATTTGTTGGTTCTTGTGGCCGACATTTAGGTGTATGCGATTTGTATAGTTGTTTGTTTGCTCATTTGAGACGATTATTGAATGTACCAGTTGCCGTGGGCTGGGAAAAAACATTATGAAGTCAGGAGTATCTTTGATTTTGATGCAGACCCAAATCAAAAATCTATTTCTAGGATCAAGTCATTATTTTACTTATCGTCCCTCTTCCGCAATCGTGTTTGAAAATTGTTTCAGTTTTGTAATTGTGATTATTCCTGTAATCATTTCAGTTGGACAGCTATCACTCAACTAGTTCACCATGGAATGATATATGTTCCTATCGGTTACACATTTGGTGCTGGTATGTTCAAAATGGATTCCATTAGAGGAGGATCAGCCATATGGTGCCGGAGTTTTCTCCGCCGACGGCACAAGAGAACCAAGCGAAACTGAGCTGGCTCTCGCCGAACATCAAGGCAAATACATGGCGACAACAGTCGAGAGGTTTGCGCCTAATGACGGCATCAACTAGCCCACACAACCAAATTCCTTCATCATTCTTTATCATTCATTTTGTATAAGATTTCTCCTCTCTTTTTTTTGCCTCTGTTATCATCATTCACGGTGGTCTTCAGGTATCGGCGTGTCGATAGATTTTAGATAGCTAAGACCATGCCCTTAGTTTGAAGTTTGAACTATATCATTTACAATATTCTAGCTTATTAATACTCTTATATAGTGTATGATCAGTTTGTATTGTATGTTATAGAGTGTGGTCTGGGTTCTTTTGGTTTGATTGAATGTCCAAATCATGTTTGAAGTATTTCTTAATAAGACTGATCGGTTGTGGTATTCCATTTCTACACCTTGTTCTGATCGACATACATATTTTCCAATGCAATTTGGTAGAAGATTGATATTTGTAGCTAGTTAAATACTGTTTATAAAATTATTTAAAGGCGGTAAATGAATCTTTAAAAAATGGTAATTTTGTATTTGGTCAAGTAAAATAGCATTGGAATATTTGGTTACTGCCTGATTAGAATTAGATATAAGAAGAATAAAGCACTAAAAAGAACACACCCGGTGGGACTCGAACCCACAATCGCCTGATTAGAAGTCAGACGCCTTATCCATTAGGCCACGGGTGCCTTTTTGATTACTGTGTGATAACACTTAAATATAAAGATTCAGTTGGTCCAAGAACCATTTACACCCCCAAATGTCGCTTTTTCCCATGCAAATTATATGGGAAAAGTGACTTAATTAAGGATGGTGGGAGTAATAATGAAATTGATCGTCAAACATGCCAGAAGCTGAATGTGAAACTGAAAACTAAAACCACTCAATCGACCAGACTAATGTATTGGCCATTGGTAGAAGTTTAAATTCAACTACAGTAAGTCTAAATGGTCGGTCAGTTGTTCTGTTACTCGGGGTAATGCACTAACTAATATAATGGCTTTGCTTGTGTCCTAAACTTGTACATCTTTGTAGCTTTAAGGTTTGGTTTTCATGTCAATCAATACTACTCTTTCTTTCCGTATCACAATACATGTTGTTTAATATTTTGAAATTCATCTAAATATATATGTATATAGTTAATAATCTTTATTAAATTCAAATATTTTTACATTGCATCTAAAAATACAAAGAGAGTATTTTTCAAGCCCACTTGCAGAAACTATATTTGTAAACATATTTTAGATATTGGACAAAATGAATTACTATTTCTCATTTCAAATCCACCTATTAAAAAAATTACTATTTTCGTCTTTAAATAGATAAAAGTGGTTTTCTTTTCAAATTCATTTCAAAGTGAAGTTGGATATATCTAATCATTTTTATATATGTTTAGATACGTAAATTTTTAACCAAATCTAAAAAGTAAAAACGAAATATATTTATAGAGGAAGGGAGGGTGCCCTTATATGCCTATGACAACCCTAAAAGGTGAGCATGAAAAACATGTCCATGCTAGAACATGTTAATTAGCAATTAATTAAAAAAAGAAAGTGTATTCCCAGAAATCCCATTTTCAGATTAATTAGTTAACACACATAAAATATACTATGAGAATAATATTCTCGGAAAGACCATTTCCAATCTAGCTTAAATACGATTAATCGTGGTCATTAACTTAATCGTTCGAAAATATTATTTCCAAAATATATATATATTTACTCTAGACACTCTTATTTCATGTCGAATTTTTAGGATTCGGGTATATTTTTATAATTTTCAATCGATTTAATCATTAGCAACTAGTGATTGATGATTAGCGATTAGTTTTGCCTTATTTGGTAAGCATTAGCTCAAAGCAAAAATCACGTGTCTTGTTAACATAAAGCAACACAAAGCTGAGATTGATAGACTTACGACAACCATTATATTATTGACGCGTGTCCAACTATGTGACGTGTACTTACCCGAATCTGAAACTCTTCATTCGATTCCATTACTCTCACACGCGTGTAGCTGTCCATAGCCAAATTCCTTCACACAAAACGCCCATCACAGGTGCTTAAATTACATTCATAGCCATTTCTTTTTTATTTATTGCATTGGTAACATATTTTTAACCCTTTTTTATCTAAAAATCTGAATTAAGGTCTATTCCTTTTTGCATAATTAGGTTTTAAATTATTTTATATTAGTATGTTTGATATGATTATTTAGCAACAATTGCAAGTTGGAATTATGGCGACATATAGTTTGGGTGTTATTTTTACACACTTCAACGAAAAAGTAATTTATCAAATTAATATGCATAATTTGTATAAATCTATTTAAGGTATAGCACCAAAATTTGATAAGTCTCTTGTTTGAATTTCGTAAAAGTCACGATCCACGGTTAATTCAAACTCGTAAAATATAAATTACGTTGCTGTATTAGTATAAATATTTTTTCTGGTTTACATTGCAGCATATATTTATACGTTTTTATTAATATATTATTAGTATTTACTACATTCATTTTAAATACATGTCGTTTTTTATATTTTTACGCATACTAATATTGGTAATCATGATGTTTTATTTTTTTAAAATTATAATATTATCCCTATTTTAATTAATCTAGTCAATATTTTTCTTTCCTTAGTAAAGGATAAATTGAACGATTTATAAAAAATATTTCATTAAAAATTTAAAATGATAAAAAAAATTTCTTCTTAAAAACGACATCTATTCGTAATATATATGTTAAAAAAAAATCTAACCAGCTACAATTTCTTCATGTTATACGCATATTCATCCCCGGAATGTATATATATTATCGAGGGATAGTTTATTGGATTATGTAAGAATAGAATTATCATGGAGTGTAATTTCTAGGTTAGTTTGGACTTTTAATAATTTTTTTTTTTTTTAGGTTTTGTTGCCAACTTAGGATATGGATCTATAGATCCACCAATTCAAGTATGTTTTCATGATAAAACTTGACCCACACAAATTGGAATATCATGTTAATTTATGAAGTGTGTTTTTTTCAAATAAAGAAGACTTGTAATCTTGTACATAACTGCTAATTACTGCCCAAAAAATTCTTTCTTTTTGGTCCTCAAGCTTTTGGTCTCCAAACATTCTCTACCAAATCCAATCTTATCAGGTACATTTTCGTCCCTCTTTATGGTAACCGTTAGCCTCCCTTTGCTTTAATTGGTTTTTTGCTTTCTGCGTTAAAACTGTAAAAAAGTTTTTCTAGAGAGAAACTTATAAAGAAGAACGTTGCTTCCCGCGTTTGCTATCTCTTCCATAGCCAAATAATACTTAGCTAGCTAAGCTGATTTTTTTTTTCTTCTTCATGCGTGCAAGCTATCTCACACTTTCTCTCTCTAAACAAAAAAACAATCAAGTGTGTGCTATACTACTACATATTTGTTCTTGCTTGGCTCTTAACGGTTTTAATTCTCTTTAAGCTTCTTCATCGCTTATAATTTCTCATCATCATCATCATCATCATTATCATTACAATTCATCATTATCAATCTGAACATTTGCTTTTAATTTACACCTTCTAGTTTCTCTCTTGCTTAAGGGATTCTCTCAATTAAGACTCTGTTCTTATACGTATATCTGGGTTTTGTCACTTTGTGTTTGTAATCATCTTCAAATATCCTTTTTTTTTTCGTCGAACAGTTTCTGGGTTTCTACAGCTTTTATAAGTTGGGGTTTGTGGGTTTTCACAAACTATAACTAACTCTGTTTATGGATCAGAACAGAGGACAAGATTTCATAGAAAGGGTTTTAAAAAAAGTGTTTTTTATTCTAATTTTGATATTGGGTCTGTAAATCGTCGTTGCTTTAGCTTAAATTCGATCTGAAGTTGAAATAATGGGAAGCCATGTCAGTAAGAAACCAGCTGAAACATCGTCTTCTACGATAAATCATCTCCACAACAATATTCAGTACACGACGGAATTGAATTCCTACGAAGCCGCTTGCAGGGTCGACTGCAGACCTTCAATCGTTCGACACGACTCTGCAAGCACGGACCAATCACGTGATCAACACTCTAGCTGTCGGCGTTGAAGTTCGAGCGCTTTCATTCGAGTCATTGAAAGAAGTGACGGAGTGTCTCCTCGAAATGAATCAAGAAGTAGTTAAAGTTATCTTAGAGTGCAAGAAAGACATTTGGAAGAATCAAGAACTATTCGAGCTTGTCGAAGAATACTTCGAGAATAGCTTACAGACTCTGGATTTCTGTACCGCATTAGAGAAATGTTTGAAGCGTGCTCGAGACAGCCAGTTGTTGATCCATGTGGCACTTCAACAGTTTGAGGAAGAGACTGAGATTGGCAGCAGCAGATATTCGAGGACTCTAGACGAGCTCAAGAATTTTAAGGCTGCCGGAGATCCTTTCACCGAGGATTTCTTTCTAATCTTCCAATCTGTCTATAGGCAGCAAATCTCTATGCTCGAGAAATTGCAGCATCGGAAAAGCAAATCGACAAGAAGCTTAAATACATTCATGCTTGGAGGAAAGTTTCGAGTATAATATTCGTTGCGACGTTTGCCGCCGTCTTGATCTGCTCTGTCTTGGCAGCAGCTATGGCAGCGCCACCGGTAGCAGCCGTCGCTCGCTGCCGCCACATCGATTCCATTAGGGTCGATGGGGAAATGGATCGACTCTATGTGGAAGAACTACGAGAATGCCCTCAGAGGACAGAAGGAAGTGATAAGCCTCAATGCAGTAGGGACTTACATTGCTATAAAGGATTTGGATAACATTCGAGTACTTATTGACAGGTTGGAGATTGAGATTGAAGCTTTGATGCGAAGTGTGGATTTCGCAGTCGAGGAAGAAGCTGTGAAAATCGCTATGAGATGAGATCAGGAAGAAGCTTGAAGTGTTCACGAAGAATGTGGAGGAATTGGGGATACAAGCTGATTTGTGCAGTAGAGATATTAGAAGAGCAAGAACTGTAGTTCTGCAAAGGATCATTAAACCTCCAAGTTGAAAAAGATTACTCATCTCTTGCTTACTGATGTAATTTTATTTTAATATAATTTCTTAATTTATAAATTGTATTGGATACATGCCATTGGATGGATGGATGGATGTACCAAATAATTGTAAACTGGTGTTGAATTTGACATACTGGTAATGCTTAGAATATACTCACGAGGTAAATTTAGCTGCATATTTTGCCGAGTCTAAATTCAACAGAAGATGTTAATATATCACTAATACTTCCCTCACGTCCCTAATTAAGTTTCGTTTTTCCTATGCAATTTGTATGTGAAAAAAGACATACAATAGGGGCAGAGGTAGTATGTAACAAGTACCATTATTAGAAATCATGCAGAATAATCATAACAAGTTCACATGGATCTTATTGATGTTAGCTAAAACAAAGCTTTATACTTTTTGGAAAAATGGGGATTGTTCATGTACTAAAGTCTAAGCTTGAGCCCTTAGGAGAGCCGAATACTGGCACCGGGCGAATATCAAGATAGGTAGCTGTTGCTAGATAGGCACAAGCCAATGATACGTATATTTTGAACCATATAGAAGTGAAAAGAGTAAAATAAGTAAAAGCGCCAGTCAAGAAAGTTACTGACATAAAATTTACAAGACATTTGACGGTAGAGAGGTGTCCTTCAGTTCCTTGGTTAGGAAAATGGCCTTGAGAGTAGAAATTGGAAAGGAGCTGATCTTTAAGGTGAAATTTATTAATCAACCAAGCAGCACTCTCTGGTTCAGTTGTTGGAATATCCTTGAGTGAAATTCGTTGGATGTGAATGAACTTCAGAAGGGTCTAGTCCCAAAAGCGGTTGTCTAAGAATGTTGGACAACTATCCTTGTATCCAATGGTCACATCATAAACTGAAGAAGAAAAGAATAACAGAGACTAAAGGAATCATGTAAGAATAGAAAGACTAGAAATTATCTCCTTAACAAAATTTAATGTTGTAATACAGGAAGAGAAGAAAGTAACCTGCATCCAAAGAATGTCTCAATTCTTCTAAGCAAGCGCTAAAACCCTTAGTTCTTGGAAGTAACACGTTTTTCAGGATCGGTAAGTCGTTATCCGCTGCAAATTTGTTACTTCGTATGCATTTCTGATCTCTGCATAAAGGGAGAAGAAACAAAAGGTCAAATAAAAACATGCATGAAATGTGAAGAAAGGTAAAAACTTTTCGAAATAAGGGGTTCCTCTCCAAAGAGGAAAATTGCATTACGTGAAATCGGTTCCTTCTGGGAAAAGAGCAAGCCAGAGTGGTTCACGAGGATCTTTGAAAGTTGAAAGCATCTTACGCATTTTCGGCTCATCAACTTCCCATTTCCTATCAACTGAGATGAACTCCAAAATGTGAAATGCCCAACCGAATACAGGAAGTTTCATCTAAACTGCTCTTTAGCACATATCTAATGTATCCAACGCTTCCTTTTCTCAATGCAAGGTCCCACAAATACATCCAATCAACCTCAGTTCTGTGGTTTAGAATAAGCAAAACACGTTCCTTTGGCGAATTTTCTCACCGGAAAAGATGACTTTAGTCTTATTTATCTTTTCAAAGAGGAAAGGCCATAAGCGCAGCCAAGTTCCAAACACAAAGGATGCACACTTTCCTACTATACTTTAAACTGAAAATACGCAATATAACAGCACTAGGAAATCCAAAGTACACCAATGTAATGAATGCAGATAGAATTATGAACCAATAAGCATACTAAACCTCTCAACACCTTCAATGGTGTTAAAGGACGTTTCCCCATTTCATCATCACAATTTTGAAATCCCATTATATCTGATCAGAACCTGAATTGAAATAAAATAATCCTCATTATATTGAATAAAATAATCAAAGATTAAGATATCTTAATGATAAATTAATCCATGCATTAATAATATAATGCAACTGAATCTATCAGAAAATCTTACTTATTTTAATCAGATATAAATATAAATAAAACAACTATGGATCTGAATCAGACAACACAGCCAGATATCATATCATAGAAAAATTAAAAATTGGAAACAACTAACCTGATTAGAATGATCAAACAAAAGCTGCATTGCATATTGGGTTTACATATCGATTCAACCCAAATTAAAGGGGAGTTTTACAGAGGTATGGATTCGAGCTTTGCAGGGTTTAACGGTTAAAAATGGCGGAGGGTAGAAATCACATAGATGATGAGATTTTTTATAATTGGAGAAGATGATGATGTTTAGCGAAAGGGACTCCGGAATGGTTAAAATTACATATAATTGCCACTGTTTTTATAATCTTCATTGATGAGTGATTGTAACGATATGAACGTGGTTTTCTGCTTCTGGTGTACTACGGGGGAAACATATGGTGACGATAATTCCACGAGCACTTCTAAAAGTTGCCGCAGGAAGTTACGATATTAACCTTGCCTACTGAACACTTGAAATAAATCATATTTTTGTTTTTTTCTCACAAGTTTGATTAATTTGCTATTTCGTTTCCGGCGAAACTAAGAAAGTACAAAAAAATGGTGCATACCATACATACATAGAAGTGAAATGATTAAATATTTATAATTTATGAATACTAGAATATTATTTTCGAATTGCATTAAGAATTAGTTTAATAATTATTATTTTATAATAAATGAAATTTTAATTAAACATAAATAATGATTTTGAATTATTTTCAATTGACCTTACTTATAAATATTCGTATCATGATAATTAAAAGTGTGAATATGCAAGATATGAATTGAAGATAAAATTGAAAGATTTTCAACTTTTAAAAGTTGTTCACAAAATTGGTGAGATAAAGATAAAAAAAAAAACAATCAAATTCATATTAAAAATATATAAAAATATATTATAATGTATTTAAACATAACTATTTTTTTAAAAAGTTATGTATTTAAACATAACTAAAATTATATAAAAAAAGTTTTATACAAGACATGCAAACATAACTCACAAGACTCGATCAAGAGATGCAAACACTTTGAAATCGATGAAGATAAGAAGAAAAATGAAACTTCACTATTCTTTTTGTGGAACAATATGAACTTAAAGAAAGGCCAAAAGAAAATATTTTCACAAAAAATTAAAAAACTCAAAATAAAATATTGAAGAACCAAATAGAAATAAAATGTTATTACTTTACTACTCATCTCAGGATTTTGATTCTGATTGTTGGTTCGTTCATACATACTTTCAAAGACAAAAGAATTCTCATCAAAAAAAGAAGAGACAAAAGAATGGAAAAGAAAAAAAAAGTTATTATTACTATTTATTATCGTAATAGGACGGGATAAATGATACATCTTTCAATCTTTAAATATAAAAGCACAAAAGCAATGCACCTTTTGGAAAAAATGAAAAGATGTCTTTATTAAAATAAAATTGTTTATTCAAAAAATATTATTATTAATTAAAAAATAAAAAAATTTATGATTGGTTAATAAACTTAAAAATTGATTGGAGGACTCCAGAATGTCTCAATTTTAAAATTTCTATGTTTAATAGATTTTACTGATTTTAATCATTGGAAAGAGAATTTTATCACTTCATCTTTTGTTGGCATGATGTACACTATTTTTAGTGTCTTTAACACAACTCTTCGACTTCAATGTTATTTCTCTTCCTTGGTTTTCTGAAAACCTAGAACCTCTACTCATGAAGATGGACATTTTTTTTCCTTCATATTATAAACATACAATGCAGAAAAAATAAATGAAAAAGATTTACCATATAAAATAGCTTCAGAATGTAAAAAGAAAAAAAAATGGAACGAAATAATCGTAAATCGTAATCAACGCTTTCGGCAAAAAGGTAGGAATTTGACATTTGAGGCTGTCTTTTTCTGTGTAACAAAACAATGATTTACCTATTTCAAGAAGGTTAATATTGTAATTTTATGTGGGAATACCGTGGCTCTAACATTTAATGTTGTGGAATTATCGCCATCCGAAACATTTTACCCCTCCTTTGCGAACTGTGCACGTTTCAATTTGCCACTAACTTTCAATATTTGCAATTTACTATACCTTGAAAGTATTATTAGGGGATATGGAAGACGTCTATACTACAGAGAGGAAATTCCACATAAAATTTTTCGTTACGACAATATAACGATAGTACTTATATGCCTTGAAAATTACAAAACTAAGGTTAAAAATTCGGACTTTGTGAAAGGTTAGTTAGTCAACTGTAAATTTATCTAAAGTTCATTATCTATGATGTCATTATCCAATATCCCTAAATCTAAGATATTAGTGAAAGAAAAGTCCGATTCCTAAAATGTAATACAGACTTTTGTGATTCTCATGAATTATCACGTAAGCAAGGAAATTAAATTGACGAATTTGACATCAGCTGATATTACTAATAAGGACCCTACAAAGCACTTGGTCCGTCTCGTAAAAGATAAATAAGTGGTCGACACATGTTACTTGTTAGCTTTAGTGACTGGGTCAGAAAATTAAGAAGAATTTACCACATTTTAATCTACTGGAAAGAGAATTTTATCACTTCATCTTTTGGTGGCATGACGTACACTATTTTTAGTGTCTTTAACACAACTCTTTCGACTTCAATGTTATTTCTCTTCCCTTGGTTTTCTGAAAACTCGAACCCTCTACTGACGTAAGATTTGACATTTTTTTTCCTTTCATATTATAAACATACAACGCATAAAAAATAAATGAAAAAGATTTACCATATAAAATAGCCTTCGTAATGTAAAAGAAAAAAAAATGGAACGAAATAATCGTAAATCGTAATCAACGCTTTCGGCAAAAAGGTAGGAATTTCGACATTTGAGGTCAGTTTTTCTGTAACAAAACAATGATTGGCTATTTCAAGAAGGTTAATATTGTAATTTTATGTGGGAATACCGTGGCTCTTAACATTTAATGTTGTGGAATTATCACATCCGGGAAACATTTTACCCTCCTTTGCGAACCGTACGTCTTCAATTTGCCACTAACTTTCAATATTTGCAATTTACTATACCTTGAAAGTATTATTAGATATGGAAGACATCTATACTACGAGGAAATTCCACATAAAATTTTCGTTACTACAATATAACGATAGTACTTCTATATGCCTTGAAATTACAAAACTAAGGTTAAAAATTCTGGATTTTGTGAAAGGTTAGTGTAGTCAATTAGTAAATTTATCCAAAGTTCATTGTCTATGATGTCATTATCCAATATCCCTAAATCTAGAAGATATTAGTGAAAGAAAAGTCCGATTCCTAAATGTAATACAGACTTTTGTGATTCCGTGAATTATTGTGTAAGCAAGGAAATTAAAATTGACAATTTGACATCGCTGATATTACTAATAAGGACCCTACAAAGCACTTGGGTCTGTCTGGTAGAAGATAAATAAGTGGTCGACACATGTTACTTGTTAGCTTAGCTTGGGTTGGGTGAAAATTAAGAAGAATTTTGTTCGATGAATCTTGATTTTTTCTTAGACTAATCTTTTTAGAAATGATAATAAGTCAAATCGGTTACGAAATTGTCTCTACATTCCGTTCATGATGGAAAAGAGGGAAGAAAAAAAGAAAAATTCTCCATTTGTTTGTGATTAATCGTCATAAATTGGTATTTTGGTGGGAATAAGAAATTTAATGATTATCTAAAAATTCTAAATATACTCGACTATTTATGATTGTCGAGATCACGCTTGTGTTATAGAATCTGTACGATCTTACATTGCTCGAAGTGGATGTCGATGCTAGTTCTTAGGTTAGAGCACAGCATAGATTAGATCGGGTAGAATTAGGTCGACACACACGAATCGGGAGGAACTAGAGCCGCTCCTACATTATCTTTTTAATCTTTTGGTTAAACAACATGTCGTTTTTCATTTATTTTACTATAACTAATATTTTGTGGATCTATTCTTGAACTAATTTTTTTTATAGACTTAAAATTTAATGATATTTAATTTTACCGATTTGATATAATACGATTGTTATTTTTATCATGACATTAATAAATTTTGATTGCATATTATATATTTTATTTGAAATATAATGATAGTTACGCTATCATTAATAAATTATATGTATAATTTTTCAATATATACATGAATTATGAGCTTACATTATGTGCTGAACCTACGTGCTACATTCCCAAATCGATTTTCTTATTGTGTCATGTTCTATGAAAAATTTTGTCTTTACCAACTATTTTAAATATTAAAATATTATTATAATAATATATTAAAAAACACTTTTTTTAAATTAATAAAAATATAAAAACAAATAAAAATTTGGCATTTGAGTGGAATTACATAATCAGAAAGTATGGAAAAAGTACTCTTATGAAATGTGATAATTATGGACATGCTAAAAATATAAACTGTGACTATTGATCCAGAGACGGAGGAGTAAAAGAGATGAAATTTCATTTCCACTTGGCATAAAATTTGTTATCACTCCAAAGCAACATTCTATTGAGCTTAATAGTAGTTGTGCACATTCCTCTGCTTCAAATGCAAATGCCTTGGTACAATTCTCTTCCTTAAACTAAACCCAAAATACTGTGGAAATACCTTTAACTCATCTAAGCTCCTTTCCATGTCGTAAACCAAATACTCAAACTTAGGCATCAAATTGTTATCGATACTGTATCCGAATACAGCCGGCAATCTAACACAAACCACTCTAGCTTCTTCATAGCTTAATCCGATCTTCTTCAAGAACTTGACGTGTTTCTTCAATTTCTCGACTCGAGTGTTCAATAGATGGGCGTTGATTTTACTTGGAAGAATCAATTTCTTCTCCAATCCTAATTGGGTCAAGTAATTTAGGGTTGGTCGAAGACAGTATTCGACGTCGGAGAAGAGAAGGTTTGGGCAGTGAACGATTAGACGAGAGGATTGTTCTGGTGAAGCTCGTAATTCGGTAGTGAGGAACTCGAAAATTGGGTCGATTTCGGTTGGGTCGAGGTTAGTTGAGAACAATTGAGGGGATAGGAATGCAAGCCTTGGGAAATCTGGTTCGGAAATACCCTTGGATTTGAGGAAATTTACGGTGGTGAGGATGTGATCGACGGTGTCCGGCGAAGGGGGTTTTTCGTGGTTTTGTGTTGGGATCTAGAACTCCGATGGATTTTAGATATCTGAGATTTTGGATATGAGAGGTTTTGAATTTGATGTAGAGAGGATTAAGGTTCTGGGTGGAAGAAAGGGAATTGCTTCTCGTCGGAGAAGATGAGAGTCTGGTGAGGGAGAGAGAGTGAAGCATTGTGATTGGATAGAATTTTTGGAGGGAAGAAAGAGAAAGATAAGTAAGGATAAGGCTGGCTGGCCGAACCGGTCAAATCGATTATTATCGATCAATTTAAAAAATCAATCAAATCAAATTGCGATTTTAATTCGATCGATTTGATCAATATTATATATATATATATATAAATCTAGACCAGCAAATGTCTGCTTATTGGATAAAGTATACTACCAGCAAGGATATTGTATTGGCAGTTATTCCGTGTCTTTTAATCTATAGCTGCTCACAAATATCCATTAATGGAAGCTCTACACTCTATAAAAACTTTAAAGAAGCCATTTTTATCCCAAACCCATATCTTCAAACCCCAAGTTCTCTTCACCACCCTTTGATTAATCCCCAAGTTCAAGTCCTGTTCAGCAAAAAATCTGTTGCATTCTACAGTCACTTGCAAGTTGAAAACCTCACAGGATGTCAAAAACAAAGATAAGAGCATTAGTAGGAAGATTTCGTTATCAGGTTCACCGCCAATGGCGGAGGAAGACAAAAAGTGTACCGGAAATTTGGAGGTTAAGGTGAAAAATGGTGGAGGAATTGGCTTATTGAAGAGATTGCCAAGAAGGGTTTTGTCAATTTTGTCTAACTTGCCTCTTGCAATTGGCGAAATGTTCGCCGTTGCTGCTCTCATGGCTATTGGTAATCCTCTCTCTGTGTGGATGAAATTAATTTGGATGCTTACTCTGAGTCAATGCAATTATTATCATGTTGTTGTTGAAGTCTAAATGTCACTTACATTGTCAAGAACTTGCATATTGAGAATGTTTTAAGGTCTAGAAACGAATGTTCGTGTGCAGGTACTGCAATTGAACAAGGCGAGTCGCCGGAGTTCTATTTTCAGAAATATTCCGAAGAGAATCCAGTGTTGGGATTTTTCACTTGGAGATGGATTTTGACACTTGGCTTTGATCATATGTTCTCGTCTCCTGTTTTCCTTGGAACATTGCTTCTCCTTGGAGCGTCACTCATGGCCTGCACTTACACTACACAGATCCCTTTGGTTAAAGCTGCAAGAAGGTATTTCTTCAATATTTTGAAAGAAAATGCAAAAATGATGTATGATTAACTTGTTTTAAGTTGGGGAAGAGTTTCTCATGACATATTGATATTTATTATTTGCAGATGGAAGTTTTTGCAGTCTGCTGAAACTATCCGTAAGAGGAATTTTCAGACTCTCTTCCGAGAGCATCTATTCGAGATTTGGGTGTTCTTCTTATGGGAGCTGGGTATGAGGTTGTGGTTTTGGCATTCTTACACAAATTATATTTCAAGTTAATATGCATTATTTTATTCCAGGACTTCCCTGCAAAAATATGCATTCTTTCTGAGATATAATGTAATTGCCAAGTAATATTCTTCATAGCATCATTAGCTACAAATTTTCTTCTAAATTTTCCAAGTTTGGTTCGTATAGGTTTTCATCAAAGGACCATGTTTGTATGCCTTTAGAGGGTTAGTCACGTCGATATTCCCCTATCGGTGTTCATTTAGCAATGCTTTTGATAATGGCTGGTGGAACGCTGAGTGCAGCTGGGAGCTTCAAAGGTTCAGTCACTGTACCACAAGGACTTAATTTCATCGTCGGAGACGTCCTCGGCCCTAGTGGGTTTCTCTCGACTCCCACTGATGCTTTTAACACCGAAGTTCACGTCAATAAGTTCTCCATGGATTACTATGACAGCGGAGAGGTAAAAACTTTAGCTTAATCTCTTTAAGTATGGTTTTTTTATACAATGAAACCAGATTTTTTAACGTATCCTTTTTGTTTACATAATAGGTGTCGCAATTCCATACTGACCTGTCCCTACGCGACTTTAATGGAAAAGAAGTGTTGAGAAAAACAATAAGTGTAAACGATCCCTTAAAGGTATGGTGGGATTACTATTTACCAAACAGATTGGAGTATCTCAACATTGCAAATTCTGAAGAATGGTGAAGGGCCTTTCAATTTGGCTATGGCTCCTCTGAAGATTAATGGAGACAAAAAGCTGTATGGGACATTCTTACCAGTTGGTGATACCGATTCGTCGAATGTCAGGGGCATGTATGTATAGTATCCTTACACCTTTCTTCTATAGACTTCTACTTTTGTTCTGCAGAATTTCATATTGTTCTCAAATTTTTGGAATCACAGATCAATGCTTGCTCGTGATCTCCAATCAATTGTATTATATGATCAAGAAGGGAAGTTTGTTGGAGTTAGACGACCTAGCTCAAAGCTTCCAATTGAAATTGATGGCAATCAGATTGTTATTGTAGATGCAATTGGTAGCAGTGGCCTTGACTTGAAGGTGACATTTTGTTTTCCTTCCTTTTTTTCTGTTATGTTATTATTTCCGTGAGCAGCAAGTTTCATATACATTGAATCTTAATTTTACTCAGACTGATCCGGGAGTGCCAGTCGTTTATGCTGGATTTGGTTTTCTCATGCTCACTACTTGCCTCAGTTATTTATCTCATTCACAGGTATTATGTCCTCTTCAATAAATGTTTTGAATTACTCAGACACTCTTCCCAGACGATCTGCTGAAAATTATTAACTTTTTTGTTACTCTGTAAAACTCAAAGGTTTGGGCATTACAAGATGGCACGACAGTGATCATCGGAGGGAGGACTAACAGAGCAAAGGCTGAATTTCCAGATGACATGAACCGATTGCTTGATCAGGTTCCAGAACTAGTCGAATCCTCTCGAGCCAACCAAATCTGATGCCATTGCTACTTTATAGTAAAAATCCATTTCATAAATATGGCTCCAGTTTTGATTGCTTAGTCGGGTTCAAAGAAGTAAAAATGATTCACAGAAACCTCACTTGCAAAATTTGATGTATAAATATTGCGATATACGGTACTGCTATTTTATAATCCCTCCGGCTGCTAATACATGTTTTTTAAGCTTTTCTAGGTACATTCAAGAAAAAAAGTATAACTTGTATTCTAATATTGACTAAATACATTTTTTTTTGAATGTATGAAAAAAGTTAAAGCATGTATTAATGTATCAGAATATTTTCTTGAACTCGACATATATGCACACACTCGTATAGTATATATCAACAAAAGTTGAAACTTAGAACCAAATATTATGCAATTAATCTCTTGAACAAGTTTGCTCTATGAATGGACTTTAGATGCAAAGCACTGAATTTCCATTCATACTCCACAAATTTGAGGTATGCAAGTGAAAAAGATTATCATTAAATACTAGCAATCAATCGATGAAAGACCAGATTGAATACAATGCCCAACAAGTAGTTTCTTCACAACCTAATAGACTAATTAAAAATCATTCGATCGCACGCCCATACATTTCATTCTACAACGTTCTAGAGTGTACAACAGAGATGAACGGTAGAAGGTTGAAAGATTCTTTCATACCATACTCCTTAAAAAATGTAATATGGTCTAATGTGAACCCACGTCCTTCCCGAACAAAGCCAAATTTGGCTTGCTTTTGAGATGCATTAGCTGTAGACTTTCAGGATAATCATAAATGTGTCAGTATGCATTTGTGTGCCATAAAGCATATTCTTCCGATGGTAAGCAATGCTCAGTTAAGTTGTTATTGAGCACGCAACGGAAACAACCAAGTTTGATGCCTGCAAAGAGATCGCTTAAACCATTGGCCAAAACTCTAGTAATCTTGACTATCCTCGATGATTCCTTGCTGATGATGGAGAAATGCTTGATGTTGAGATGGACCTTCCGGTAAAGGTGGACCTTCCGGTAAAGTTGACTTTCCGGGTTCCAAGGATGATCAAAAAGGAAACTATTCGACTAAAATTCTCTTTAAAGGAAAGAAGCCAAATTTAAACCACATTCATTACGCTTTAGGGGTCCCAAACCTTAGAAATGGAAAGAAGTTGTGGTCATTTTTTCCAATTTACTAACAACAAAGAATCCAATTTGAGGTATGCATGTGAGAAGATTATTATCAACTACTAGCAATCAATCAATGGAAGTTCAGATTGAATATTATGCCCATCAAGTAGTTTCTTACCCTAATAGATTAACTAATATAGCAAATTACTGATATAAACACTGAGCAATTATACAGTACATTGGGTCCTCCGAATCAGTCTCTAAGAAAATCCAAGATATGATCAGAATGAAATAAAAAAAGAAAATCCAATCTTTTTTCGTAGCATATCAAAACCTAAAAAAACTGCAAATTACTCTAAATTGCCAGCTTTGTCGGATCCAAAATTTGAAGAGTATAAAGAATTTGTGGGGTGGGAGCTTCAACCTTTGTTCCAGCCTCATAACTGAAGATGAAAACAAGAAGACCGATAATAATAGAAGAAAGCAATGCAACAGCTTATTTATCTTCTGCTTACTCACAGTCAAATAGTCAAACAAAATGCCAGTACATATTCCTTACATTTTTGTTTTGTAGCCTTCATAAACTAGTACAAAAGCTGAAATTGATTCCTATTGCTTGCTGAAGAAGAATCTATTGTCCTTTACTCGTCACAGTGTACTGATCAATTTCTTATTTGCATGCTTTGATACTTTCAGGCTCACTTGAAAATAATTGAACCAGTTCAAAATGGAGAACTCAGAACCATAGATGATTTAATGATTGAATTCTTCCAGATGGATTGGGTTTTTATTTTTTATTTTTTTCGTTTCTTTACAAGGGCATATCCATATCGAATTCTTGATTCAACGCAAAATTTTATGTATAAATGTTGTGATATACAAGGTTCTGCTTACTATATCAACAAAAATAAAGGTCTAGAAAATACAGTGTATATAGAGCAAAAGGGCATATCAATAAATTAATTAAACGAGACCTGGCTGCAGGCATTGTAAATTTCTAGGAATAATCTAGTGCAGCGAGAAATATGATCATTAAGTGAAATAACTGCATTGGCCTCCGTATCTAAATGCCACTTTTATTGTTAGGCAACTCGATTATGTTTCGCTGGAAGCAAAAAATTCGCATAACCCATAAAATAAATAACACAACCATAAGAACATTGTTCTATAAACATTAAACTGAATAAAAACATAAGAACATTCCCACCAAATTTCACCAAAGAAAAAAACATCAGTAACAAATTCATAACATCAGATCAGAGTATCTGATCAAATATATTCAGCATTAACTACTTCTCTCATAATCCTCCTCTCTTCCGGGCCCGAACGACACAGGCAGAGTGACCTTGAGATAGAAGGGGTAGAGGCATAGGCGGTTCTTCTTTTTTTTTTACCCCTGATGTACTTGCTGTCGACATGCTGAGGTGTAGAGCGTCCATAGATAATGAAAGTTCTTCATAGCAAATCCATCTCTCTCAAATACACTAGACGGCAGATTATCATCATCGCACTACATATAAAACTTGAACCATCTGAATAGAACTTAAAAAAGATGCCATGATGAGAAGACATATTAGTCATGGCTTACATTAACAAAGTTTTACAAGTTCTCTGGGGTGTCTGGATCAAATTGATATATGCTTGAACTTTGAACTTGCCGATTAGCTCTTGTAATCAAAAGTTTGGATAAAATTACAACAAATAATAACAAAAGATAACACTTGGCAGCAAATATGTTTAGCATTTACGAGTTATGTACAAAAGAAAGAAAAAATTGTTGATATAAACACGAGAAATTATACAACTTCATTGGGTCCTCCAAATCGGTCTCTAAGAAATTCTGGAAGACGATGACCAGAATGACAAAATAAAAATACAATTTTTTTTTCGTAGCATATCAGAAGAAAAAAATCTGCAATTACCTTAAATTGCCAGCTTTGTTGGATCCAAAATTTGAAGAGTATAAGAGAATTTGTTAGGTGGGAGCTTCAACTTAAACTCAAGCCTCATAACTTACAATGAAATAAGACTGATAATAATAGGAGAAGAAGAAGAAGAAGAAAAGCAATTTGTTTCTGGATGACACGAAACATACATCTTCTGCTTTTAAATACACTGCCCCCCCCCCCCAATTCCTATAGCTTGCTTAAGAATTACTGTCCACTAATTGTAGTGATCAATTTAGTCAACAAAATGCTAGGATATATTCATTACATTTTGTTTTGTAGATTCATAAACCAGTACAAAAAGCTGATAATTCCTATAACTTGCTTCAGAATCTATTGACTATTGTCCTATACTTGTACAGTTTTACTGATCAATTCTCTTACTATTTGCTTGGTTTGGATTTCACCCTCGTACTCTTAGGCCTCACTTGAAAATAATTGAACCGCCAGAGTAAGCAATATATTTGTAATTCCTATGGAAGTTCGAATCAGAATCTGGTTCAAATGGAGAACCATAGATGATTCAATGATTGAATTCTTTAGATGATCGGTTTTTCGTTTCTTCGCTCAACTTTCATATATAATTCTGATTGAACACTTACCATATAGTTGTGTATTATGGATTGGAAATCAATTATAGCTAGCATTACATACATCCTACATTGCCTTTCATCTCAGTTGTACATTGTTGAAGCTAATGTAATTTTAACCACATTGACATAATTGATGATATAACATATACAAAGCAAAGAGTGATCTTAAGCGATTTGCAGAGCTTCTTCGCTTTGATATCAAACACCTTGATAAGTGCATCTTCAACAACCTGAAATTCCATCAAATTTGTTATCATTAAACCTAATTTTTGTTTGCAATGAACACATTTTTAGAGTTGAACATTGAAAAAAGAAATCAAAACAAGTTACCTTGTCAGGTAGAAGCTCCTGAAGTGACTGCTCGATGGTGATGGGACCCTGAGGTAGCCAGTTTTCTTTCTCAACCAATTCTCCATGCTGAAACAATCCAGAGATAAAAATATGAGATGTACAATAATCTCTTAAAGATTATTAAAGTAGAGTTATAGACACTAGAGTATTGGTATTCTACACTTACGTTCAGCTTATAAGCTAATTTTGTTTCCTGGGCCTATTCTTTGTTCACTATCGATCCAATATGAAGGGATTCCACGTTCCTCGGCATCTCTTGAAGATGCGAGGTGTTGCTTGGAGTTCCATCCACCAACTACCAGCATAAGATCAACCTTCTCATCTACAAGCTTATACATTGCATCTTGTCTCTCCTGAAATCGCAAACCAAGCAAAGATTAAAAAAAGGAGACTTCTTATAATAGAAAATGCGCAAACAGAGTGTAACAATTAGAATTACGTAAAGAATTTACTTGCAGTAGCATCGCAAATTGTGTTGAAGCTTAGGAAGTGCTCGTTGACATTTTCCACTCCATACTTCTGCATCATAGTCCTCTCCACCAATTTTCCTGTAGTTGGAAACATGTATCAGAAACTATGAATTTCAGGCAGAAAAGTTAAACGTAGGATATTGATTGACTTGAATGCAACTCTGACCAATTTCCTCAGTTTCTCCTTTAAGCATTGTAGTTTGGTTTGCAATACCAGCTTTGATCAAGTCACGATCAGGATCAAACCCTCTGAAACAGCATTTTTAAATTTCTGCAGGAACAGAAATAAAATTACTCCATAATTTATATGCACAAAACCTGCATTAGTTGGTATAATCTTATAACGAACTAACATATAGGTTTACCTCTAGAAATGCCTCTTTAGTGGAGCTTGATCCGTCAAGTTTACCCCCAAGAATGTAGTCACACACATATGTGGCCTGGATCAAGTTAAAACTAAAAGTTACAAGAATACAAACATTTATATACGATGAAGTACTAATTAAGGGATGCCAATGAACAAAAACAGCCACACTCGGACTTACCTCTTTCCATGTTTTTCACAATGATATACTTCCCTGCAAAAGAAGCAGTTGCTACAGTCTCCTCATGACCATATTTACCATGAATGATCGAGGTATAGTCTCCCCTCTTGTGCTTCTCAACAACATTCCAAACCTTCAAAGAAGTTCTAAGGTTATTTATAACAATGGATCAAGCCACAGATGCAACATGTTTCCTGGTGAGAGTACAAAGTACCTTGGATACCCAAGGGCAAGTCGTGTCAACGATCTGCACACTTTTTTGATTCAAAGTCACCATCTCCTCCACTGCAGCTCCAAATGCAGGCAAGACCACAACATCACCCTTGTTTACAACATCAAAGTCTTTCTTCCCTTCGTCCACTGGAATATTTTTAACCTCCATCTCCTCCAATCTCTACAGAACAGAATAGAAGGAGAAGTAATAAATATCATATCCCGGACTTTTGTAGTACAAAATTAAGTAATTTGTTATCAGGATATGGAAAGTCTTATTAATTGTAATTTTCGATATGTTAAGTTCCGTTAAAACGTGAGTGGAGAACAAAAACAAATACAAGAAAAAGTGATATATTGTGTGCAAAAGAAGGAACATTCAGAAATTCCTCATCCACTGCATGGATTTGAAGTGACATGCAGCAGATCATTCTACCGAATTCCTCATCGACTGACATCATCCTAACGACATATCAAGCTGATCTAAGTAAATTGAAGCAGGACAGAACAGGAGACATCAATTGGAATGGGAAATTTATCAGACCTTGTTAACAGTAGGGTTATGAATGATTTCATTGGTAATCCAAATCCTTTCATCAGGGAACTGCTTTCTAGTTTCATAAGCAATCTGGACAGCTCGTTCGACTCCCCAACAAAATCCATATGCTTCAGCAAGTTTCACAGTAACATTTCCCCATGTATATTCGTTCCCATTTTCCTTCAATTTCTTTATGATGTCACCTGGAAAATTCAATTCATAAGCACAACCAAAATTAAACTAGTAATAATCAACGATCCTGGCCAATCAATCAAGCTCAACTTTAAAAATCACTTACTTGGTATACTCCCGATTCATGAGCTCGAGGTCTCTTGTTTGTGACCAAAGCCTTTACGGTTATAATTCTTGCTCCGAGTCAAGTTATGCCTGAATACTTTAGCGTCGAAATCGGAGGGAGTGTCAACCGGTGGCTCAGCCGCGGCGGAGGAGGAGCATCGGATTGAGACGATTCGAGGTTGTAGCTGTTTCCCCCCCCAAAAAAAAAAGGTGGCGGAATTCGTCGGAGTTGAGGTGTGTCCGGAAGTAAGCCGGTCGAGCTGGAGAGAGATAGCCATGGTTTTGTAGGTAAGCTGAGAGAGAGAGAGAGAGAGAGGAGAGATATGACTGATTAGTTGGCTAGTGAATGGAAATGGTGGTCAGCATTTTATCTCCTGCTTGGGGAATTATGTGTCTGCTTCCTTGCTTTGTTTTTTTTTCGTCCTGTTTTTTTTCCTCCCACGGTCTGTACCCTAAAAATATGAATTTAATAAAATAATAAATTATTTCTTTGTCTTCAATTAATTTTTAAAATAAATATAATTTTTTTAAACTTAAATATAAATTTTGATAAATTTAGAAAATATTAATTATATTTATTTATTATATTAGTATGTATTCATTTTATTAATCTTATTTTTTTCATCCTCATATGTTTTTATGTTCTCTTTATATATTTGGTTATTTTTTTCATCCTCAATATTTTTATGTTCTCTTTATATATTTGGTTATTAGTTATAAATTTTAAGAATATTTTTTGTTTTTATAATTATAATTATATTAAAAATGTATTTTTTAATTTGTGTGAAATTTTTTAAATTAACATTTAATTTGAGACATAAAATATTTATTTACTCATTATTTATTATTTGAAAATCTTCAATAAATTTATTCAATTAGGTAATTAATGAAGTTAACATGAGTGTAGGATCGTTAGAAATAAGCTCATGATATTCATAAATTGATTAAAATTGAGTAAAATAAATTACAATTACTCGATCATTTTGTAGAAATGGAGAAAATATTTTTATAGAGATTATAATCATTCTCATAGCAAAATATTCATGTTTTAAGTTCATTTGTATTTTTATGTATTTAGTCACGAATTTTTTATTAAATATATATGAATCTAGGCAATCCCACAACTGCCTTACTTCATATAACACATCATAAATGTGAATACATGTATTTATGAGAATACATTTGAATTATTATTAGTTTCATAATTTTATATTTTACAGATATAAATTATACAAGAAATGTAAAATTTAGTTAGGATGGAATGGGCGATCGGGGGACTGGAACATGCCAGTTGTCCACGGCGGACCTAGAGCTTGGATATACCAATTCGGCCAGCAGGATAATTGGGAGTAATAATTATTATAATTATCTGTGATGTAATTATATGGGCTAGAGCAATTGCGTAAGAAGTGTGATTATTTAGGTATGTTGTTTATATATAACTATTGTACAATCTAATTTATTACAATTATAACATTTATTATGTCTAGAAGAGATATTAGAACTCAATATCTCAGAGCATTATAAAAAAAAAAAAAAAAAAAAAGAAAAAATTAAAATATGTTATTCCAATATTTGAGTATATTTCTACAGTATGAATTTTGAACACATTTTTGTAAATATTCAACAAAATTAATGGCTAGTAAGGCTAGACATTGACATATGCATCTCAGCAACTCACAATTCGCTTACTCCATTGACACAAGAAACGTGTGCAAGTACACAATTTAGGCAGAAATAGAATAGTTTCTACAATTTCTCGTTTCATACATAGTTTGCCACCTGCAGTAATCAACGAGACGGCCTATCAGTTCGTTAACATATCTCTATGAGATTAAAACAACGTTTCGATCGAGTAAGGCGACGTTTTACCTCTAAATAAATGATAATTGGGCTAAGTCAGTTAGAGAGAAAGGTTCAAAATGTGTAACCCAATTTTGGTACTCTAAAGCTTTGAACTCTTTAGCATGAAAATCAACCCGGCCTGAAATGCTGAACCGTTCTTCATCAAAGCTCAAACTCATCGCAATCGATTCGGTTCGGTTCGGTTATCCCACTTTATTTACAGCTTTGTGTAGTGTGTAGCCACAATTTTAAATGAACCAATCAGGGCTCTACATTTCTGCCACGTGGGGCCAATCATATCCACTTGAAGTGAAGACTGCCCACACAACAGCCGTTAATCGGACAATCCAACCACCGCCAACTGAATATAAACCGATTCTCTCTCTCTCTCTTTCTCTCCGCCTAGAACTGTCAAATGGAGAGTTATTCCTTACAATCGTCAGCCATAACCTCCATACCCACTTCCTTACCAAAGAGTTTACTCATCGAAAAGCCATTATTCCATGGACAATGCATAAAGTTTCCACCTTTGAAGAAACACCCAGTTGCCAGAAACCTTCGATTTCTTCATTTCAGAACTCAATCTTCAAGTATGTTTCTTCAATTTTCCTGTAATTGATCACCTTGTTGTTACATTTTGAATGATTCAATGTGCTATTGTTGTAGGCGGAGTTAGAATAATATCACAAGCAACTGGAAACAGTCAAAAGCTAGAAGATGTTAAAGATCAAAATCTTGCGTTTGTTGCTGGTGCTACTGGAAAAGTTGGTTCTCGAACTGTTAGGTAATGTAATATCCTCGGCATTTACACTACATTTAATTGCCATTGTATTTAATTTTCAACCAGATTTCAGCTTATGAGAGTTGCTAAAAGCCTAATTCAAGCCACCCTCTTGATTAGGGAGCTTCTGAAACTTGGTTTTCGAGTCAAAGCTGGGGTCAGAAATGTTCAGAGAGCTCAAACTCTTTGTGCAAGTAAGCATCCAATATGAAACTAATATCAGTTCTGGCCTTTTGTTCGGTTGTTAAGCCAATGAAGCTAATGCAGAGTGTTAAGCAAATGAAGATCGATCTTGCGAGTGATGGAACCCAAGGTAAGAAAGCATATGCTACACGTAATAGTATTATTCTTTTCTTCGCTTCAGTATTTGTGAACATTTGAGTGACAGCTAGCATTTGGTGTTTAGCCCAGCTGTAGAAAAGCTTGAACTTGTGGAATGTGATTTAGAAAAGCCAGATCGGATTGTACCAGCTCTAGGCAATGCCTCTGTTGTTATATGCTGCATTGGAGCTAGTGAGAAGGAGGTTTTTGACGTTACAGGACCTTATCGGATTGACTATCAGGCAACCAAAACCTAATTGATGCAGGTAAATCAGTCAAAATCTAGATCATGCTGTTTTCCATATCTCACAAGAATTGTCAAGTTGGGTGTTTTTCATTGTATATTAAGATTGAAACTCAGAGTTACAAGTGACTACGAATTTTAACTTGGTTTGTTTCTTCTCAAGATGACCAAATTACCTGAAAAACAGAGAAATTAATGGACAAACTTTTGATATTTATTGTTTTCTTCAAGATATGCATGTTAAATCTAGATCCTTCGCCCTTGTTGATGTGTAGCTGGCTGTTGCTAAAGTCAACCACTTCATTATGGTTTCATCTTTGGGAACAAATAAAATTGGATTTCCTGCTGCAATTTTGAAGTAAGTTTTGAAATTGCATTGTTCTTCTCGGGCTACTATAGGAATGCCTGTATTGGAAATAAGTCCATATATATCTGCAATATTATTCTATCTCTGCTGCTTCAGTTTATTTTGGGGAGTCCTCCTCTGGAAGAGGAAGGCCGAGGAAGCACTCATAGCCAGTGGTATTCCTTACACAGTAAGTGGTTTGAGATTTATAATGATATCACTTTAAATATTGGTTTGAAATTGCCTAGCTTGAACTTCTGTACTCATCTTGTAGGCTATTCTTCAGATTGTCCGTCCAGGAGGGATGGAGCCCTACTGATGCTTTCAAGGAGACTCCATAATATCACCCTTTCACCTGAAGATACTTTATTTGGAGGCCTGGTGTCAAATCTTCAGGTAGATGTTTATTGAAATCATAATCTGTTTAAAGACCATCTTGTTCGAGGTTTCCATAACAAAAAAAACCCTTCAAATTTCAGGTTGCAGAACTCATTGCGGTTATGACCAAAAATCCCAGTCTTTCACACTTTAAGGTTGTGGAAGTAATAGCAGAAACAACTGCACCTTTGACTCCTATGGAGGAACTCCCTTCTCAAAGATACCACTCTGCACGTCCCGACTATTTTCCAAAGGTACTTTCTTCTTTGTTCACTTCAAACCTAAAGAACATTTAACATTATTCAACGTACTTATGAAATCTTTTTTTGACAGGAACCAGTTACGCCAGCTCCTAATCCAACGCCTCCAGAGACTGTGATCTCAAAGGAACCGAGTGTTTCACTGTGGCACAGCCACTTTCCATATACCGCGTAAGCCATCTTTCTTGTTTAGTTTGTCTGTCTGTCTCAAATATATATATAAGCGAGGCTTAGCTTATTGACAGACACATACATGTCATTTCAGGTATGATGACTTGAAGCCTCCAACATCACCGTCTCCCAGATCACCAACGATCAGCAATAATACTCCTCCGATAGTGGAGGAGCCAATTGCCAAACAACCGGAAGTTCATGTAACTGAAGCAAAGACCACTTTCCCCTTTCACTATGCAAGTTTTTCCTCCTTTTCATTTTCCTTTTTTGCTACAATGTTTCTTTCCCATGTGTTGTGACTTTACAGTGCAAGTTTTACCAGGCATGATGACTTGAAGCCTCCCACATCACCATCTCCCAACTCACCAACAATTGATGCTTCTATTTCTTTCGACGATACTACACCTCAAGAAGTGGATAAAACAAGTGTTAAACAGGAGGAGGATGCACCAAAACTAAGACCTCTATCACCCTTACGCAATGTGAGTTTCCTTGTTTTCTCATTCCTTTCTGTTTTTCATTGCATATTGCTGGAACAGTTTCCTGAGTTGAGTCCCAACAAACATCAACATTTCCTTTGTGCGATCTTTTGTTAGTTTAGCAAATATCTTGTTGTTTTGCTTTTCCAGGTACTGAGGACTTGAAGCCTCCATCATCCCCTAGCCCATCAACTCCATAATCATTGAGAAAACATGTTATCTTGAAGAAATAAATATTGCAAGTCAACCTCTATTCCTTACTGATCAAAACGAAACCTTGTTTTCATTGGATCTCTCCTGTCTGTATACAATATTGACTGGCTTCATATTTATATAATAATGCATAATTTTTTCGCCATTCATTTCTGAAATTGTGGTCTTCTAATCAAACTGTTTATGTGATAGTAACATTCAATATATAAACCAGATACTATCAATGTTCTTCTAACACTCAGTCAAATATTTGACTGTCATCACTGTAAATGACATTTTTGTACATACAATTGTAGCAGCCCATAGTTTCAGTTTCTGGTAATGAGACAGGGAATAGAATATGCAATAATTGACTTCAGTAGTCCCTAGTGGTGGAGTGGGTAAACATAATACTATAATTTATTAATTAAATATTACAACCTCCATTCCAAAATATTTGTTTATTCTATTTTTTGGGATGGAGGTAGTATTATTATTTTTTTGCCTTATAATTATATTATGCAGATTGGTGAACCTACAAACTACAACTCTCTGCAAATAAGAATTACATAAACATGAATACTTTTATGTCTACAAGATCTACCACCTTGCTCTTCGGCAATGGTAATTAGTACTATACTTTGATTAGTTGGTTTTTATAATTTTAATGAACTGGCCGGTGATCTTTTTCCTTTCCTTGTCAAAGTCTCAGCCACTGGAACCAAGAATCAAGACAGAAGAAATTTCTCTGTTACTAAATCTGGATCAATGTTGATGAATCGCTACGACGGATTATCATGGATCAATAGAAATGGATCATTGGAACAGGGTCTGATATGGGGAGCTCCCAAGATTCAATAGTAAGAAAAATACTGTGCTTCCAGCTCCACCTAGATTCAAACTGAGAGTATTTACAGAAGAGCAGGAAGCTCTTGTGGTCAAATCATGGAAGTCAATGAAGAAAATGCCGGAGAACTTGAGTCAAACTCTTCATAAGGTCTCATCACTAATTCTTTCATCTAATTTTATACACAAACAATCAAATACTCGATTTTCATGTTCATTAATTCTATGCTACTTTGATGTGACCTAAAATTCAAAACATCGTGCATTTTGATTTATTGAGGTTGACAATGTGCAGGATTTTTGAGATTGCCCCATCAGCCAAGAAGCTTTTCTCCTTTCTGGGAGATTCAGGTGTTCCGCTGGAGAAAAATCCAAACCTAAAACCTCTCATGTAATGCACTGTTATCTTGTCATGAAGTGCTTCTCAGTAGAACCTCTTTTCATGCCATAGACCCAGCTAAAGTAATACAAAAGTGTTTGATTTTTAAGAAGAAGATGCATTCGACTTTCTTTCTTGGACAAAGGAGGAATGCATTATCATTAATAAAAATTAGTGGCCTAGTCTGAGTCGTGTCAATAGACATTTGGTTAGTTGTAAAATATACTAATTATCTTTGCAGACTTCGTGAAACTCAGCAGTGCAGCTCAGAGAGATAGGGAAAGTAACTTTGAAAAGAGTCCAATCTAAAAGATTTAGGCGCCACTCACTCTTAAAATATGGCGTTGTTGATGAACATTTTGAGGTAAAATCTTTTGCTGATAACATTTGAACACTGTTATACAAAAAAAAAAATTACTTTCTGATTATTCTCTAACCCTTATAAGTATGATTTTTTGTTAGGTTACAAAATTTGCATTACTGGAGACGATAAAGGGAAACCGTGCCTGAGATGTGGTCCGCCGACATGAAGAATGCCTGGGGAGAAGCCTTTGATCAGTTGGTTGCTGCTATCAAGGAAGAAATGAAGCCTACATCTACCTATAAATATGTCTGGATTGGATTGATCATCTCTTTAAAGAAAACAATAATTAAGCTTGCTAGTTGGCATTTTGTCATTTTTATATGATTCCCCCTTTTCTTTTATGATCTTCTGTATCATCAGTTAAGAAATTTCTGAACCATAATTTTAAAACATGGAATTATTACTTGGCTGATCCTGCATTATGCATTATTGTCATGAAAATCCATTTTCTAATTGGCTTTATATATACGAGTCATGTGTGGAATTCAATCTATTAAGCTAGCTTAGAAATGATGGTCACTTCAAGCCTAGCATAAAAAAAATTGTGTTCAAAATTGTATGTGTTCTCCAACGTCATGCTACATCCTTTGACAGCATGGACTCCAATGGATGGTGTATTGTATTTGCCTGCCCAAAAATAGTATGTTCTCTGCTATCTATGCTACATTCTTTGATAATTCGTTTCGGTTTGGAATCGATGCGTCATTTGTTTTGATAAAGGGGCAAAACTGGCTAGACAAAGTCTAGCAATGTTTTTAGAAGAATAGTAAATTAAAATACAATGCAGATTGAAAGCTTAATACGAAAAACACAAATGAATGAGAGAAATTTTGATCATTAAGGCCAGAGTATCAAGCTCTAGATATGCAATCTTTTCATCAGTAGCTGCACCAGCCTACAACTTTTCAAAGGTCCCATTATAAACTAGTAGTATCAACAACTTTTTCTACGACGACCTTGAAGACGACGACTGATAAACAATCTAAAAAGAAAAATAATCTTAAACTAGTAGTTCACATGAAACTTAATTATTCATCACTACACATGGACATGGTATACATAAATGTATTATTATGGGCATTATTATCCATTACCAGCAAGCCCCACATTTTCTACAATCATATAAAGTAAAGTGATCAAGCCCTTTGACATGAGGGACCCGATTACGCCAGCAATCAGAGCCGTTGGATCTCCAAGCACAGCTGATATCACGAACTGGACAGCCATTCCTGCCATCTCACAACACTTCTTCACCTTACTTGATTTTTTACCCTTCTTGTGATGATAATTCTGGAGAGTGTTCTTTAAGCTAGGAATTCGTGTCTCAATCTTTTACTATTGTTAGTAGAATTGCCATTTTTGGCTCTCCCAAAATACAATTCCTGCCAATTCTCAATCAGCATGTCCTTAACGCAAGCAACGTGTAAATTATAAGTCTTACAATTCGACCTATAACTCCAACTCCTACCTTTCCTCCCGCATTTGTGACAAGCAGAACTTACCTTGCGGTACAAGTAAAAGCTGACTTCTCCATCATCCAGAACCATCGGAAGTTTGGCGCAAAACATGGGTGGAGGTCATAGCCCACAGGGCGTGCAATGGTAGACGAAACCCGTGATATCCCTCTACTTAAACGTTGCAATATCGTGGTGGAATTTCCAGGTGGCACGCAGAGGATTGGAAGGAACATTTCTTGTAGAAAGGATGGTAGATTGCCGGAGAAGGTATTGCTTCAGTGCATATGAAGATCGAAATCACAGGTGCCACATTTGTGGCGAGACCCTATTCCGACTTCCTTGCAACCATCACACTTGAACGGAATCTCCGTGTATTCGAATTTCAGGTTATGTTTAGGATGGCTAAAGTGAGATATCTCACTGTATTTCATATCGTTGACGATAATTAATTAATTTGAGCATTTTCGGGGGAAGTTATCTTGGTGAGATTTATATATGAATGATTTAATTAATGGGATATGATCATATATGTGGCTTGTGAGTGAAGCTAAGTAGGAATTATATGCTTTGAATAATGGTGGCGTTGGTGGTAAGTGACTCTATAATGTAAGAATCCTAATTCTTATGGAACCAAAGAAGACATGAAGCATAATCGAGTCGTGTCTTGTTAGAATATGTACGAATTTTCACTTTTCAAATTATTCTTCTAATCTACTTAGGATATATGGCCAAAATAATTATTAATATAAACCTAGGAGAGTTACTTACGTATAAGAATATCAACACTAATAAGCTGAGTCAAGTAATATTCTTGGATTTTAATCTTTATCTCAAGCTTAGCATCTATCTCCAAGTAGAATTTGAGTTTCAAATCTTAACTTAAACTGTTGCTTGAAGCATTAATATAGAAAACCAACATAATGAAGTTTTAGTCTTTTGCCATGGCATCGATCAAACAGAATAAATTCCTCATGAACTTATTTTGACGTGGAAGGGTCGAATTCTACCAATTGATACTTCAAAACTCTGTAAGAGCAAGGCTGGGAAATTCGTCTATAATTAATTGGAAAAACTTGCCTCTTTGTCGGGTTGGCTCCCAACTAACCGCCTGACAAAAATATGACATATGATAATTTTTAATTTTTTTATATTTTATTTTAAGGTATATTTGGCGTAAAATTTTTTTATGACATGTTTGATAATAATTTTAATATAATATTATAAGATAATAAAAATATAATATATTTTTATTTTATATTTCTATATCTCTAAGATAGATTGGTGAACTTTTAGGGAGAAATATTATAAAATTTGTCATACACCAAACACGTGCTTAAATATAAAATTAAGAATTGACGCATGTCGATTTTTTTATTGATTTATTTTAACACAACTAATACAGGATATAAGTATTTGCCATGATTAAATACTCCATCCGTATCCCAGATTCGTGATGTTTTATATCCTTGATTGCATCAAATATATAAAATATCGTGTATTATGATGCGGAGAGAGTATTTAGAAGACCCATAATTTCGTCCCACTTGCCGAAATTAGTGTAAAAAAAACTTTATTCTTTTTTTTTTTTTTTTTTTTTTTTGGGTTTTATTGGCATAAAAGAAACACCTGGAATATTCTGCTACAAGCAGCTATATATGTGTTATATTGCCTTGCACCAGTAATTTTGTTTCCTCTTTTTGTACTTGCAAGAATTTTATGACATATTAAAAGATGTTATTCTTCAATCTTTAAGCTAGCTTCATACAAAGCTTGTTTCCTATTTTTATACTACTTGTTGCTATCATGGATGAATTAAATCCAATTCCAAGATCCACTTAGATGTTATAATGCAAAGAGATAGAGAATGCAAATCTTAGCTAGGATAAAATTATGATGGATATATGCCTTTTAGCTTGGACCATCAAAGACTTGACAATCCATAGCTTGTCCTATTATACTAGACTGATCAAAGGCTTGCAAATTGGAAATTTACAAGAACAAGGACTATAACTATACAATTTTTGCATTTTTGATGCCCTCTCATGAAGACAGCGAAACAAACCGATTTATTTCTTATACTAAAGCATTGGACACTCATCAAATTCTCATAGATTACAAAGAGTACTTCAAGCTTTAGCTCACTTTTTGCGATCATAGAGATAACTGATCAGGTAACTAATCTCGTCACGTACGATTGATCTCTGGTTTTGCTCATATACATTCCTGGAAACATGTTTCTAATCTTGGGAGAGATTTTTAGACCTGGACATATCGTACTCTATTCCTAGATGAAATCCTAGAACGTGCCGAGGCCATGATAAATTAGCATAGCTTCATGATCGGGTTCAAAGAATTCTTTAAGTTTGTAAAGTTTACATTGTAACAGGCCTTGGCTCAAATAACGAACGTGATTACAAGATTGAACGACCAAGTTTTAGGTCAACATGTTGCTTCACATAATCACTAACACTCTTCAAAAAAAAAAAAAACAAAATAAAAAAAAAAAAGGAAGAGAAATCTTGCTCCTGCAATTTGCCTTTACAATAGAAAAGGTAGCCCACCTATTCCGACGAATTTGAAGAGAGCTATTGTGCGCAGAACGATATATGGCATCACAATCAAACAAAAGTGCAATTACCAATTAGAAAAGCATAATAAAGAGTAGCAAATTGTATTGAAGCTTAGGAAGTGCTCGTTGACATTTTTGACTCCATACTCCTGCATCATAGTCCTCTCCACCACCTCAGGTCCAAATTTTTTGTTGCCGCATTTTATAATCGCTAGGCCCTCGAAGTGCTTAACCGTATGAAAACATGTGGCTACTATACTATCAAGCACAATTAACCCTGTAGAAGATGACGTCTTCACCGATTTCCCCTTGGGGGTGTTCACTTCTATATTTATTCTTCCCCACAATGACCAGAGGCAATGCCTTCTCCACCATTGAACGAAGCTAAGTAGAAATTAGGAATTATATATGTGGCTTGTGGGTGAAGCTAAGTAGGAATTATATGCTTTTGAATATGGTGGCGTTGGTGGTAAGAATCCTAATTTTTATGGAACCAAAAAGAGAAATCATGAAGCATATCTTTTTAGATAGAGTTTTCACTTTTCAAATTATTATTCTAATCTACCAAGGATATATTTCCCAAAGAATTATTAATATAAAACTAGGAGTTACTTAGTTATAAGAAAAATGAAAATTAAGGAGCCGAGTCTAAGTATTATTTTGGATTTCAATCTTTATCTCAAGCTTAGCATCTCTATCTCTCCTAGGAATTTGAGTTACAAATCTTAACTTAATTAAGTTCTTGGAAATTTTTTCGATTGTGACATTAAATATACTAGACAAATTCAAAGGCTTGCAAGGATTTGCTCATATACATTCATGGTAGGGATAATACCTTTATAAGGATCGTAGTCCAACAAAAAGTGATCCGGAGGTCCTGTGTCATGCGAAAAGCGCTCACGTGGTCCCACTATGTCGAGAAAAAATTGGATGAACAAAGATCTACATCAGGATACAACCAAATCTCTTCTCAATCGAAGAATCCTTTTAGCTTCCCCAATATATAAACACAACATCCACAAAAATGCTTCCTCATCAGGGGAGAGACAAGACAGAAGCGCGCAAGTTTAGTGTTCTCCCTCAATAACACTACGACTCGGGGAAGATTCTCAGAAAGAGACATGAAAGAAGCGAGTTGTCGTGTTTTTCCTAAATCACACTACAACTCGGTAGCAAAATTATTAGCTTATATAAATAACACTACAATTCGCTATGAAAATTACTACCGGGTATCAATAACACTACCAACTCGCTACGAAAATTACTACCAATATCAATAACAATACAACTCGCTACGAAAATTACTACGAAAATTACTACCAATATCAATAACAATACAACTCGCTACGAAAATTACTACCAATATGAATAACAATACAAGTCTGCTTCAAAAAATACTACCGGATATCAATAACACTACAAGTCGCTACGAAAATTACTGCCGGATATCAATAACACTACAACTCGCTACAAAAATCCTACTGGATACCAATAGCACTACAACTAGCTACGAAAAATACTACCAAATATCAATAAGACTACAACTCGCTACGAAAATTACTACCAATATCAATAAGACTAGAACTAGCTACCAAAATTAATCTATGTTATGAATATGACTACAACTCGGTACAAAAATTACTCCCCATATAAATAACACTACAACTCGCTACGATAATTACTACCGATATCAATAACACAACAACTCTCTACCCGAATTATACTCTGATATTAATAAGACAACAACTCGCTACCAAATTTACTTCCTGATATCAATAAGGATACAACTCGCTACCAAAATCTACTACTGATATCAATAAGGCTATAACTCGCTACCAAAATACTGATATCAATAAGGCTACAACTCGCTACCAAAATTTACTACCGATATTAATAAGGCTACAAGTCGGTACACAAAATACTACTGGATTCTTCGATAATGGATTCTCTAAATCGCGATTCGTCATTGGATATCGATAGATTTGGAGACAATATACGATTTAGTATCTGTTTCGTACATGTGTCGGATCATCAAGGTCTGTTGGATTCTCTGATTTATCTAATTTCGTTGCTTTCTATCAATTCAATTCAATCCAAGTTTGTTTTTATTTATCCAAAGATCCCGATCAGAGATGCTATTTGATGCGGATGTTTGATTTGCAGATCTGATTTAGATCTTGAAGCACGTGACGTTCAATAGCCTGACGATTGGATCTTTTGACGAATTGGTTTGATTCAGGAGCTATCAAGGCGAACGAGAGTCGAATCAGATAATTTAACGGCGGTGATGTTGCGATGGCGACAATATCGCGTTCTACTGTTTTGATGACAAGAACCTTAATGTTAAATAAGTTATATCAACGATGAGGAAGCGTTTTTGGAAGCGATTGTAGTATTATTGTTATCCGGTAGTAATTTTCGTAGCAGAGTTGTAGTGTTATTGATATCCGGTAGTAATTTTCGTAGCGAGTTGTAGTGTTATTGATATCCGGTAGTAATACGTAGCGAGTTCTAGTCTTATTGATATTGGTAGTAATTTTCATAGCGGAGTTGTAGTGTTATTGATATCCGGTAGTAATGTTTGTA
>JANIEQ010000487.1:0-13916 GCA_024708375.1 Oxalis stricta | reverse complement strand
CAAAATCTTTATCTGAAAGTGTATATTTTTAAGGAGAATTGTTTTTTGCAGAGGAAAACAGAGGATATAATTTTAAATCTTGGAAAGTGGAAATGTTTTTTTTTTTTTTTTCATGGGAGGAAGTTTGTGGGAAAACGAGAAAAAGAAGAATTTTGGCGTGTAGAACGGGTTGAGTTGACTTGACCCTATGAGTTGACTTATTGACTTGCAGCAGTAGACTTTGACACAAAACGATCATAATATTACTGTACATCATTTTGATATATTTTTTGAGATTCAAATTAGAAGGAGTATTGATGTCTAAAGAAGAAAGGAGTATTAATTATTTTTCCGTCAATAAAGAAGAAAGGAATATTAATTATTTTTTCGTCTCAAAAATAAATATAATTTTTTTTAATATAATTTATATTAAAAATTGTATTTGGTATTCAAAGAAAAGAGTATATAAATTTATATTATTAATATGTAGTATTATATTTCTTTTTAATAATAGCATCGTTAAGACACTACACAAATGCTGCGACCATATAATACTATATTTATTTATTTATATAATGATAGTTACATTTTTCCTGTAGGTCAGAATCTTCATTTACAGTATTATAAAAGGATTATTGACTATATCATTTAATTAGTCGTGTCTTGTTTAGTTGTATATTATGTAATTAAATTATTTAAAATTATTTTATAAATACATATTTATTAAGATAATGAAATTAAATTATATAAACAACGTATAATATTTATCTTATGTTATATGCTACGTAGTAAAATTACGATAATGTATTTTTCTGATTTCGTTATATAACTATTTTCATATGAAAATAATTTTATTGATAAAAGCTTCATTCATGAAAAATCTAATTGGTATTACAGGTAATTTAATAACTTTGAATTTGTTTGATAAAATTTATTTGACAACATTACGTGCAAAATATGTTACAGTGATCAATTAACGATTCTAAGACTTTATTGAGAAAAAATTGTAAATAAAGAACTATCATATATATATAATATAAAATCTTACTTAAAATAAATATAAATTGCCACATGTCATTTTTAATGAGCATTCCCAACCTGTGAGGCAATTTTTCTATTAAAAAGAGTGTGTTTAAATTAATAAAATTATTTGATAGAAGAAGTAAAAAATGAATGCAATTATTTCGTGTAATTAAAACAATTCATACCTCCTTAAAAATTGAAAGTAATAAATTTTATAGATAATAGAGAGATTTTTTCAATTTATTTTAATTGTAAATTTAATTATAAATTTTATTGTCAAATCAACATCCGACATATGACGTTTTATTAATGAATAATAATTTGACACATATATATAAAAACTTTGAGTTTAATTAGGTTTCAAGTTACAATTTTAAGTCAATGATATTATTTTTTTCCTATTCTAATTAGAAAATCAAAACACAATAAAAATATAATGATTCCTAATAAAATTCTACCAATTACTTTTTTCTAATATAATAATTTTATTTCTAATCAATTTCTTATCTATTATTTTTAAAAAAATCCTAATAAAATTATAATACACTATATTTTTTCTAATTTTTTATTAAACAATTTTTCTTAATTAAAATTCATTATATATTTTTCCTATTCCTAATTAAAACGGACATATCTTCTTTTTTTCTATTCAAACGGGTATATTATTAAAAAAATTATTCCTAATCAAATAATAATATATATTATTTTTTCTAATTTTTTTATTAAATTATATTCCTAATTTAAAATTTTGAGTTTAATTAAGTTTCAAGTTATAATTTTAAATCATGATATTTTTTTATTCTAATTATGAATCAAAACACAGTAAAAATATATTCCTAATAAAATTATAATACACTATAATTTTTTAATTCTATTATTTAATAATTTTTCCTAATTAAAATCTATTATATTCTTTTTCATTTCTAATTAAAATGGACGCATATCTTCTTTTACTATTCAAACGGACATATTATTAAAAAAAATTATTTCTAAACAAATTAAAATATATTATTTTTTCAATTTTTTTATTAAACTTTTATTCCTAATAAAAATTCGATATATTTTTTTCTATTCTTAAATAAAATGATATATCTTATTATTCAAACAAGTAAAAATAAATTTTTAATTTTAAAATTAGAATTGTAGATTTTGAAATATAATCAAAATAATTATAATTTATATCTTATTTTATATATGATAATAAGAGAGACTTTTTTCAATTTATTCTAATTACAAATTGATTGCAATTTTATTAAAATAAAATAAAAATAGTTATAATTAAAATAAAGTTAAAATAATTTTTTAATATATAATATTTTATATGAATTTAATAATTTTTAATATAAATAATTATTATATAATTTTTTATTTTATATATATAAAAATTATTAATTTTTAAAGATATAAATTTTTCGTTCAAATGAATCTGATCCAGTGAATAATTAGAGCAATTAGAGAACGTCGGGCAAATTTTATTCTACCAAACAGTCCATACTACTATGTGATGATGTGAAACTAGTACTCATTTTTGTGCAGCAAAATCTTTGTCTGAAAGTGTATATTTTTAAGGAGAATTGCTTTTTGCGGAGGAAAACAGAGGATATAATTTAATCTTGGAAAGTGAAAATGTTTTTTTTTCATGGGAGCAAGTTTGTGGGAAACGGAGGAAAGGAAGAATTTTGGCGTGTAGAATGGGCGGAGTTGACTTTACCCTATGAGCTGACTTATTGACTTGCAGCAGTAGATTTTGATTAAAAGATAATTATCCTTCTTCCATTTTATATATCGTCACTTAATATATGAAATGGAGAAGTAATAAAATATTATTTTGATGTTTTATAATTTAAAATTAGATATTAATATTTGTGATATTATATAAATTATAAATTAAAGAAATATATTTGTAAGTTTATTTTTTAATATAATTATGATTATATAGATTAAAAAATTTCATGAGAATAAAAGATGATAAAGTTGGTGAGAGAGAAGTGCATAAAGGATATGAGGGTGAAGTTGATGAAAATATAATGGATAAATATAATTAATGTTTGTTAAACTTTGTCAAAATTCATATTTAATTTAAAATAAAAATTATTTTTATTTTAACATTTAATTTAAATATTCTAAAAATGTACATAAAAGGAGTATTTTTTTAATGAAAAATAGAAGGATTATTTTTTTTCAGATTCAAATAGGAGTATTGATGTTCAAAGAAAAAAGGAGTATTAATTATTTTCCTAATATGAGTTTATATTATTATTATTATTTTATGTATATAATTATAGTTACATTTTTCCTTGTAGGGTCGAATATTCATTTACAGTATTATTAAAAGATTATTATTGACTATGTGTACATTTGAATTAGTCGTGTCTTGTTTTTTTTTTTTTTCTCTTCTTAAAGGGAAGAAAGAAAAGTACAGCGGTGTCTTGTTTAGTTGTATATTATGTAATTAAATTATTTAAAAATTATTCTATAAATACATATTTATTAAGATAATGAAATTAAATTATATAAAACACCAATATTTATCTTATGTTATATGCTACGTAGTAAAATTACGTGATAAATGTGTTTTTTTGATTTCGTTATATAACTATTTTCATATGAAAAATAAATTTTATTGATAAAAGCTTCATTCATGAAAAATCTAATTAAGTAATACATGTAATTAAATAACTTTGAATTTTGTTTGATAAAGTTTATTTGACACAACATTACGTGCAAAATATGTTACAGTGATCAATTAACGATTCTAAGACTTTATT
Organism: Oxalis stricta; assembly: GCA_024708375.1. Classification (NCBI taxonomy): domain Eukaryota; kingdom Viridiplantae; phylum Streptophyta; class Magnoliopsida; order Oxalidales; family Oxalidaceae; genus Oxalis; species Oxalis stricta. Next base: position 10,146 of record JANIEQ010000487.1, on the reverse strand, counting down.
GAGAGAAAAAATTGTAACAAAGAACTATCATATATATATATATATAATATAAAATCCTACTTAAAAAATAAATATAAATTGTCACATGTCAATTTTTAATGGGTATTCCAACTTATGAGGCAATTTTTTTGGCTAAAAAGTGTGTTTAAATTAATAAAAATTAATTGATAAAAGAAGTAAAAAATGAATGCAATTATTTCGAGCAATTAAAACAATTCATTCCTCCTTAAAAATTGAAAGTTTTGGATCTTATAGATAATAAAAATATTTTTTTAATTTGTTCCAATCGCTAATTTTATTATCAAATCAATCTCCAACACACGTCGTTTTATTAGCTAATAAGTAATTTGACATATATATATATATATAAGAATTTTGTGTTTAATTAGGTTTCAATTTATAATTTTAAATCAATAATATTATTTTTTTCTTTTGCTAATTAAAAAATCAAAACATAATAAAAATATAAAATTTTTTAATAAAATTCTACGAATTATTTTTTTCCTTGCATGACTTGAGGATGGGGGAAGATTCTCCGTCGACTGAAATTGCTCGTCGCGGACCTTTTGAAAGCATCGTGAAAGATATAGACAGTCATGGTGGCCACCAGAACAACGAAAAAAGCTGATGCTAGAGGCATGACAATTGGCAAAACAACCGATTTTCTCTTTTCGTCAGTCCCGGCGGCGAACTTGAACCCCTAGTAAGGTCCGCATTTCCTTCGGTCTCCACCACATAGTTGTCTTCGGTCTCCACAACGACATATTTTTGAAAATGAGGAAGAGTTCCAGAAAGATAGTTGTTAGAAAGTATCAACCTAGTCAAGGATCCTAATTTAGTTAGGAAATCCGGAATCTTTCCCGAGAATTTGTTGTCTGAAAGATCTAAGACTTCTAAATTGACTAAATTGTCAAGACTGGTAGGGATAGGTCCTTCAAAGAGGTTGCTGCTGAGATTCAAGGAAATCTGCAAATTTGATGGCATCATGGGAATGCTTCCACTAAGACGATTCTGCCCAAGCTGGAGTTCTAACAAATATTTCATCTCACTGACAGTTTCCTGTATCGAACCGGCTAAATTGTTGCCTTGCAAGTTCAAGTTAGTAAGGTTATTCAATCTCGAAATCGACGAAGGTATGGAACCATTAAGAGAATTCCAGCTGATATTAAGAACCGATAAGCTTGTTAAACTTGTGAGTTCAGGGATGCTTCCGATCAGCTTGTTCGACTGAAGTTTCAAAACTTGGAGATTGGTGAGATTACCAAGTTCTGCTGGAACCAAACCTGAAAATCCATTCTGAGCCAAATTTAACAGTGCTAATTTCCTGCAGAAACCTAGTTCAGAAGGAATCAAACCAGTAAAGTTATTTCCATCAAGTTCCAAGTACATCAACTTGTCGAGCTTCTGAGAACGATAGCTTGAGAAAGGTCCCCGTGAAGACAATTATTTGCCAATCTCAACCTAAACAAGCTGGAAGACATGTTTCCAGGAACCGATCCCACCAGAACATTATAAGACAAGTCTACACTTTCCAAATTCGGTGGTGAAAAAAGCTCTGACGGAATTTCTCCACTTAACGTATTATAACTAAGATCCAAATTCTTCAAAGACCCTGTTATCCCACTAGGAATAGAACCAGAAAAGCTGTTCGAATTCGCTGCAAATCGCGACAAAGTTTTTATATTTGCGAGACTCGAAGGGATTTTCCCAGTCAAGCGATTGGAAGACAGAAGCAACATCTCCAACCTAGGAAGCTCTCCTATAGTATCAGGAATCGACCCTAGAAGCCTATTATTTCTAAGATCAATGAGAGTCAAATTCCCATAATTCGCGATCTCTATAGGAATTGAACCTTGAAAACTATTAAAAGACAGCTGAAGTAACTCCAAAGCCATATCTTTCCCCAAATTAGTTGGTAAAGACCCATTAAATTGATTGCCACTAAGATTCAAACTCTTAAGTGAAACTAATTCATTCAACTGTAAACTAACCTCTCCATCCATTTGATTGAATGAAAAATCCAGGAATTCCAGCTCAGCAAAGCCATCGAAACTCGGCAAAGAGCCCACGATCGAATTCCTGCTGAAATTCAAGAGCTTTAACCCATCGAGTTTTCCACAATCTTGGAAAAAACTCAGATGGGATTTTCGTCAAATGGTTGTTGGACACATCGAGATACTGTAACGAATCAATCCGGCAAGTAAGTGGAAGAAAAGTACTGCTGGAGATTCCAAACCCAGATAGAGAAAGCTTAATAACAGATGAGTTATCAGAACTGCACGTAACTCCCTTCCATGAACATGTGTCTTGGCTTTCAAGCCATGCAGAATTCAAAAGCTTAGAGATTTCTGATCATGGTGTTTGTTTGGTTTGATGATAATTTAGACACTACTTTCAGAGGTAAGCATGACAACAGAGACATGATAAAGAAACACAAAAAAGCATGTGATGTTGTGAAACTAGTACTCATTTTTGTGCAGCAAAATCTTTGTCTGAAAGTGTATATTTTTAAGGAGAATTGCTTTTTTGCAGAGGAAAACGGAGGATATAATTTAATCTTGGAAAGTAAAAATGTTGTTTTTTTTTTCGCCATGGGAGTAAGTTTGTGGGAAACGAGGAAAGGAAGAATTTTGGCGTGTAGAATGGGTGGAGTTGACTTATTGACTTGGAGCAGTAGATTTTGATTAAAAGATCATACTATTCCCTCCTTTTCATATTAAAATATTTATTAAAAAATAAAATAAAATATTATATTTATATCTAATTTAAGACAAAATATTATATTTATTTTAACATTTAATTTGTGGATTTAAAAATATACTGTAGAAAGAGTTATGAAAAAGTATTGATGTTCAAAGAAAAAAAGGAGTATTAATTATTTTCCTAATATGAGTTTACACATTATTATTATTATTTTATGTACTATTAATGATAGTTACAATTTTCCTTGTAGGGTCGAATCTTCTATTTACAGTATTATTAAAAGATTATTATTGACTCTGTGTACATTTGAATTAGTCGTGTCTTGTTTTTTTTTTCACTCTTCCCTCTCCTCTTTTCTTTCTTTTTTTTTTTAAAGGGAAGAAAGAAAAGTACAGTGGTGTCTTGTTTAGTTGTATATTATGTAATTAAAATATTTAAAATATATATTCTCTAAATAAATAAGTATTTATTAAGATAATGAAATTAAATTATATAAACACCAATATTTATTTTATCTTATGTTATATATTACGGAATAAAATTACGTGAAAAAAGTATTTTTCTGATTTAATTATATAACTATTTTCATATGAAAAATAAATTTTATTGATAAAGGCTTCATTTATGAAAAATCTAATTAAGTAATAAGTGTAATTTAATAACTTTGAATTTTGTTTGATAAAAATTATTTGACACAACATTACGTGCAAAATATGTTACAGTGATCAATTAACGATTCTAAGACTTTATTGAGAAAAAAATTGTAACAAAGAACTATCATATATAAATATAAAATAAAATCCTACTTAAAAATAAATATAAATTACCACGTGTCAACTTTTAATGGGTATTCCAACCTATGAGGCCTTTTGGCTTAAAATAGTGTTTTTGTTCTACGCTTGATGGTATTTAAAGAAATTTCTATGGAGCTTTGATGGTGAAAAACGTGGGATACATTTAATTTATTGGGATGTTGTTACAAAATCTCGTTCTGTTGGAGGTCTTGGAATTCGAAAAACAAGGACTATGAATATTGTAATGTTGGGAAAAATCATTTGGTAGCATTTTGTCTGGAGTTGAAAAGCCGTGGGTTCAAATTCTTCATTCAAAATATATGGGCATGGGGGATTTATTTCTTTGTAATCATAATTATGATGGTTCTGTAACTTAGACAAGTAGTCTGAAGGCCCTTGATAAACTTAAACTGGGTTTTTATTCAGGGTATTTTTAGCCACTACTGTTTTCCCACTGGTTTGACAATTGGATTGGTGATGGACCCCTCACAGAATTCTTATCTAAAATCGATGAAGCTGACAGAAATCTGATGATTTCAGATGTACTGACTCCTCAAGGTCGTATTTCTCTGGAAGATGTTAACACTGTGATCCCGGAAGCAGTCTTCAATACTTTTCGGACCATTAACATCCCAAAGATTGGTATTCTTGAGGATCGTTTAACCTGGGGAGGAGTCGATTAATGGAATTTATTCGGTAAAATCTGGACGCTCAATGGTTATTTCGGAATGATTCAGTTAATTCGAATGGTGATTGGAATTGGCTCTGGAGATTATCTTGTCCTGAAAAAATAAGAAATTTAGGCTGGTTGATTTCACATAATCGAGTATGTTCTAATTCTCTATTGTCCCATCGCGATATTACATGTAAATGCTTTATGTGGTCGATGTCGTTTGGAAGAAGAAGACACGGTCCATTTATTTCTGAGATTGCTCTATGGTTCGTCATATATGGCTACTGGTTTTTTAAGGGAATATTCCTATCAATTTTTTCCAAGGAAATGTTTTAATCTGGTTTAAAATGTGGAGCACAAAACAAGATAGAGATGGTACTGGTATTCAGTTGAATATTAGATTTTTAGCGGCTATTTGAATAATATGGATTGTTCGAAACAAGGAAATCTTGGGTGATGAGCGCACAATCAACCTGGTTCGGAGTGCCATGTTTTATGAACTTGTTACTGACCGTGAAAAATTCTACTCCGATACTAATTGCCATTCAAATCGCCAAACTCGTTTTGTTTCTTGGATGGCACCGACCGATAATTCAATCTACCTGAATGTTGATGGAGTTCTCTAGGAAATCCTGGACCTTCTAGTGTGGGAGGTGCGTTTTGCACATCTTCTGGAATTTGGCTATATGGTTTTTCACGATTTGTAGGCATTCATACCAATCTTATGACTGAATTATTAGCTATCTATCATGGGCTGAATATTGCATGGGATTTGGAATACTGTCATATCTCCATCTTCACTGACTCAAAAGATGCTCTCCATGTTCTTCATCTCCAGGATTGGACAATTCCATTATTGTGCTTCTGTTATCTGTGATATAAAGGCCTTGCTAAACCGTGATTGGCAAGTATCCCTTAATCACTCTCTGTCGTGAAGGAAATCAACTTGCGGATTTAATGGCGAAGAAAGGAAGTTCGCTTCGATCGGATTTAACGTATTGGGAAACTCCTCCTTTGGAAGCTTGGTCCATTATCCTTGCTGATATAGCTGGTGTTAGTTTTTCAAGAGATTGATTCCTATTTTGTTTTTCTTCTTCCTTTTTGATGTAAAAAAAATTAATAAAAATTAATTGATAAAAGAAGTAAAAATAAATGCAATTATTTCATGTAATTAAACAATTCATAGCTACTTGCAAATTGAAAGTTTTAAATCTTATAGATAATAGAGAGATTTTTTCAATTTGTTCCAATTGCAAATTCAATTATAAATTTTATTGTCAAATCAACATCCGACACATGCGTTTTATTAACGAATAATAATTTGACACATATATATAAGAACTTTGAGTTTAATTAGGTTTCAAGTTATAATTTTAAGTCAATGATATTATTTTTTTCCTTTTCTAATTAGAGAAATCAAAACACAATAAAAATATAATGATTCCTAATAAAATTCTACCAATTATTTTTCCTAATATAATAATTTTATTCCTAATCAATTTCCTATCTATTATTTTTTTAAAAAAATCCTAATAAAATTATAATACACTATATTTTTTCTAATTTTTTTATTAAATAATTTTTTCTTAATTAAAATTCATTATATTTTTTTTTCTATTCCTAATTAAAACGAGCAAATCTTCTTTTTTCCTATTCAAACGGGCATATTGTTAAAAAAATTATTCCTAATCAAATAATAATATATATTATTTTTTCTAATTTTTTTATTAAACTATATTCCTAATTTAGAACTTTGAGTTTAATTAAGTTTCAAGTTACTAATTTTAAGTCAATGATATTTTTTTCCTATTCTAATTAGAAAATCAAAACACAATAAAAACATATTTCTAATAAAATTATAATACACTATATTTTTTCTAATTTTCTTATTTAACAAATTTTCCTAATTAAAATCCATTATATTCTTTTTCTTATTCCTAATTAAAACGGACACATCTTCTTCTTTTTCCTATTCAAATGGGCATATTGTTAAAAAAATTATTCCTAAATCAAATTAAAATATATTATTATTTTTTCAAATTTTTTTATTAAACTATTATTCCTAATAAAAATCTCTATATTTTTTTCCTATTCTTAATTAAAACGGACATATCTTATTTTTCAAACAAAATAAATTTTTAATTCTAATAGGATTGTAGATTTTAAAATAAAATCAAAATAATTATAATTGATATCTTATTTTTATAGACAATAGAGAGACTTTTTCAATTTGTTCCAATTGCAAATTTAATTACAAATTTTATTGAAATAAAATCAAAATAGTTATAATTGATATAAAGTTAAAATAATTCTTTTTTAATATAATATTTGACATATGTTTAATAATGTTTAATACAAATAATTATTATATAATTCTTCATATGATATATTTAAATTATTAATTTTTAAAGGTATAAATTTCTCCCACAATAACTAGTTAGAGCAATTACAAAACTGTCGACCAACTTCACATTCTACCAAACAGTCCATACTACTATGTAATTACCTCAATTATATGCAAATTTAATTATCGTTGTTCCAAACTGGCTAAAAGTCCTCATCTGGAGACGTAATTTATTTTTTTTTTATTGATTTTAGATTACATAATAGATAGTTCTCCCCACATTTATGAAATATCGACTACATGATTATTAGGATGAATTTCACCCGAATAATTTAATTGATCTTATATTTTGTTAAATTCATGAATCCCTCGAGATTTATAAAATAGCAGCATATATCTTTTTTTATTTTCTTTAACATATATAGCTATTGAGGCTGAAATACTTTTACGGGCATACTAAAATCTGTAATTGCCTCGATTGATGTCATACCACAATTTACCTTTACTTCCTTCCTTCACAATACCACAAATTACCTTTACTTCCTTCACACAAGATAGTGAAGATATCTCAGAATTTTATCCTAAATAATACAAATAAAATATTATAAGATTAACCTTGTGATCTTCAGATTTTTAGTGTTGGCTTGAGTTTACAAGGTGTAAGGAAGTTTAACATTCTCATCAAGCTTGGTAACAAAAGTTTGATCTATAGACATCCATTTTTATTTTATTTATTTTTGAGAAAGAGGCATCCATTTTTTTTATTAAATCCTATTACAATTCATTCTATTCAAAGTTCAGCCTCCACGTCGGAACTCAATCTCATGAACTCCCGATGGAAGAAATGTCTAATCAATTGAGGGTCACGTCCCTGGTCTACATATCCATTTTTTTACGTATGCAATATAATAAATAATAATAATAATATTTATTTTTATTATTAAATTTTGAAATTGTTTTATTTTATTATGAATTCATGCTAAACTCCCGTAAAAAAATATTTTAGAAAGTGGAAATTGATCGATTAGCTTCTCCGACAAATGGTTTGTTGGTTGTTGGAACAATCTATCGGAACGATCGACTTAAAAGCACAAATTCGAGTCGAGACGAATCCACCATGGAGAGCTTGGGGTACTTGGACCCCAGTGATTTCAAAAGAAGAAATAAATAATAATATTTTTTATTGTTATTATTAGTTTTTAATAAAACATGGGTGAAATGGTTAGTAGTACTACATATACAAACAACCGTGGTTTTGATCCATGAAAGAGCCTTCTTTAACATCCAATTTTCCTTTTTCTTCACACAAAAAAAGTACAATTTACGGAGTTAAACTTAAAAAAGTTTTCTTCTGAAATCAGTTTTGATTTTTATTTTGCCTCCTCTAATCCAAATTTCTAAATCCGTCCCTGAATTGAGGTACAATTATCAAACCAAGTATGACATTTTATCAGCTTTATATTGAGCCACGATTAAAACATTGGCCTCAATGATTGAATGAATCTAAGTTATTCGAAAGATAAACAAATGAGGTAGGTAAATTGAGCAAATAAGTTTATTCCACTTATATATAATTAGTCTGACAACAAAATATTGAGCTCGATCAAACATATTATCACCAAACATAATTTCACAAAAAAAAAAAACCTTGGTCTCAATCCATGGCTTGCTTTCGCTTGCCACGAGCGGATAATTATGTGAGTTGTACACGATTCAACAATCCGACTACATGCATACAAGCCATCTACGTAACAAAGCCTTGCTGCTTACAGACCTGCTATATACTACCTCCGTCATAAAATATATAATGTTTTGGATTTTTAGGTTCATTTACATAAACATATATTTAGTTGAAGAATTTTAAGTAAGTAAATTTATATATAAATGAACCTAAAACTCAAAACATCATATATTTTGTAAGATCATATGAGGGAGCAGTAATAAATCTTCATAATGCTGATTGTCTTAATTTATAAAGATTCTTTAACCCGTGGTAAAACTGCTCAGTTAAAGCTTCCATTCTTACTTTGTTGAGGTCTAATCCTATCTCAATCCCACCTTGCTCATCTCTGCACTTAGAAAGAGATATAACATCAATTAAATTTTGCACTAAGCGCAATCTAGCTTCTTTAGGAATCCCCACCCAAAATCTGTATCATTGTAAACATCGAATTTAGGAGACCGTCCGATGAAGAACACATGCCCAATATTGTCATCATTATTATCTTCTCCTGCTTTATTGAAACTCTTCTCTAATGCTTTCAATATTGCTCCATTACTCTCCAATTCTTTTATGGAGTTCTTTATAGCTCTTGCTGCAATAATAAACCCATTAGGCGCAATTAGCTCGCTTCTCTTGACGTCTACGAAACAATTTGCTATGCAATTGCCAAAATATGTGCTGGAATGCCATTGAGTCGATTCCTACAGTCTGCCGAAAACTGAAGACGACAGATCTTGTCGTCAGTCACAAAAATCGACACAACTTTCTATGAAACATACCCACATAAAAGAACATGTTACCACAAAAGAAGATACACGGTCCATGCCAATATCAGTACTATTGTTTGAGATAAACTGTTTTAGTTTCTCAATATGGGTTCGGTTCAACACAAAATGTAGACCGAGCTCTCTCCGGATGAATGGTCATTTGAGGACGCCGGGCTTTCACGTTCTTGGTAGCTCGAATCATGAATATTTGTCCATTTCTGAAGCAGCTTGGACTCTAGCTTATCATAAGGATCTTCAATTAATGGATCCCTGTTAAAAGAAGGCATCAGAAACTTGTTTATTTCAACAATGCCATTGGATCTACAAACGGATGCCCAAGATTTCATAAAGTGGACAAGGGTCTTCCAATCGGCCACCGTATGAGTCAGTCCCATCCCGATACAAAAACCCTGATCTGGAATAAGGGTAACTTTTATTGCAAGAAGAGATTCCACACGGGTGCCATCAGGATATACTTGCGTAGGGGGCAAACTCTTTGCAAAGGGATGCAAAATCCTAACATCTTTTGGCTGGTTGCTTATGGCAAGATCAAAGTCACCGGAATATTGCGCAACGGTGAAAGGAACGGAATTCCCTTCCGTGAAGAGAAAGTGTGGCTTGCGCGGCAATGGAGGCAGGATGAGGTTGGAAACCAAAGGGTAGAAGTATCGCAAGGTCAAGGAGAGCGAGGATTTGAGTAGAGGGATAGTTGTTTGAGTGAACTTATCAAGAGAATGAGGGTAAGCGTAGAAGAACATTGGTTTCAAGGTATATTTATTAGTGAAAATTAGCTCTTGAAGGTCAAAGAAAGTGAGAGGCAGAGAGAGGGTGGTGGGAAGGGATCCTGGTGGTGGAGCGACTTGGAATTCATCCACAACTTTCAATGATTTGTGCATCCATACCAATTGATGTATGTTCACAATTCCTGTAAGCCCCCAAATTATAAATTTTTTGTAGTTTGTTTCTTAGGTATATATTGTCAACATGTTCCAACTTGGATGGTAAATAATGATAAAACATAATTATAATAGTCTAATATTTTTTTGTTTAAATGGTACTTATTAGGTGTCATTTTGGCAACTAAAAAAAAATGTCCTGATGCTGCTTTGGTGTTGCTGTTTTCCTCCGGTTGTCTAAGGGAG
>JANIEQ010000486.1:0-44717 GCA_024708375.1 Oxalis stricta | reverse complement strand
GTTATAAATATATTAACCGATATCCTACCATTCATGTTATTACTGGAACATAACTCTGAACAAATATGCAATGGACATGAACATGGATGGATCAATTGGTAACGACGTAGGAGGAGCAGCTATGGTAAGGTTTGAAAAACATAATCATATATAGACAAAAAAAATTAACATGGATTATTAAGTAGAAAAATATTATGGATATGTACTTGTAGAAGTCTAGGAGAACAACAACGAAATTATGATTTAGTAAATATACATTTTATGCTAGAAACATGAGTTAGTATTTAAAAAATTATGAATCCTAACATAATAATACAAAGTTCATATATATTTTATGCTAAAATTAAAATATAATATAAAACAACATAAATTATAAAAATTATTTATTACAATACATATTCTAAATAAAGAAAATACCTTTGATTTTTTAGATACAATCTAATTTTAGAATGCATCTAAACAATATGGAAGGAGAAATTAGTAATTATTCTTAATATTTTATGAGTAATATTGCAAATTTGATTGAATTTAAATTTATTTAAATCTCATTATATTCAATCAATAAATTTAGTTGATTAAGATTCCATAAATATAGAGAAATACTATTTTTTTAAATTTTTAAATTTTTACTTTTTAACTATAAGAAGACTTTATTGATTTATTTATTTAAGTTTTTATAAGAATTAAAAGAAATGAATTTTATTTATTTTTCAAATTTTTTATTCTTCATCTTGGTTTTTCCTCCTATTTTCTTTTCTTGAAATATAATTACTATACACAAACTTATACATTTATATAAAGTTATACATTTTGAATATAATTAAAAATATTAGAATAAAATTTTACGAATCCATAACATTTATTATTAACAATTAATTTGTTAAAATATTAAATATGGATAAAATACTTTTAAAGAAATTATAAATATTTTTATATAGAAAAATTGCCGATGTCAAATAAATTTTGAAAATCTAATATATAATTTATTTATAAAAAAAATATTATAGTTAAAATTGATACTACATTTACTTATTTAGTCGTCTAATTATATATATTATAATTATAATATATATATTTCTGATTCTAGTTCTAATTTTTGACATTACAATAATAATATATTACATATTATGAGGGCTAACATTGCTAGTTAAAGTACTATATATAAAAGAATTATGAGATGTTAAAGGGAAAAGTGATAAAATTATTTATATAAAATTTAAATATAAACATATAAATATTGAAAATAAAAATTAAATAAACAATTCTTACTCAATGAGTGTTGGTTGAGTTGGAGAGGAGCTCGACTCTATGCGAGGGTCGAGGTTCGAGATGAGCCTACTCTGAACTCCTGATCGTAAGAGTTTGAGTTGAATCCCTCAACTTCGTGTCTTGTGGATAAACAAACGTCTTTAAAAACGCTCCTCTGGAACGTTTCAGGATACCTGGAATGCGTGAGCATTTTCATAAAAATAATAATCTCTTAATTATAACTTCTCTAAATTTTTTATTTTATGATTATGTGATAATCGTGTGGAGCATTATTTTTCATACTACATATAATATATAAAGTACAGTTTTCCGAATACAAATAGTTTCACCGAATAGAGCAAATTTTACAGCGGTAAAACCAGCACAATCATTCGTCATCGCTCTGTACATTATTATTATTTTTAATTTCAACTCGTCACTTTTTCCATTCTGATTTCTCCACTGACACCATTGAAGAAGCTCCGAAGAATGTATATCCAGAAGTCAGATCTCGTGCATTCGTGGCGCAAGAACTCTCGACTCTCTGAGGTAGAGTTTTCTGTGCACTGACCTTGTTTCGTCTCCCGGTGATCCTATACGACAAGCGTCAATTCAGTCCTTGTAAATACATATCTCGATCATAATATGTAGCTCGGATTGAGTTTCATCTATTGTCTCTGTCTCGGGAACCCGATGATAGCTTGATGATTTTTCGTCCTCCTAATTTTTGCTTAACTTAATAATTTTCTGTTAGCTTATTGCGACTCATTTTGTACAACTTAGTCTAAATATTGTTATTTGGATGCTGGGGTTTTAGTTTTGGTGAACTGTTCTTTCCTGTTAAATATAGAGGAGGTTACATAAAGATATTTATTTTTTGTGTGTGCTTTTACGTATGTGTGCTGTTCGTTGTATGGTTTACCTCTCTTACTAATTTATAGCTTTAACATGTAGCTAGGTTTGTTCTATTTCTATCATTTGGCCATATTATGCTAAGTATTATATCTTGGCATCAATACGTTTGTTCTCTCCTACCTGGCATTGTTTTGTTACTAGTGTGGATTCTAAGTGATAGTCGCTTGCAGTTATTGGACAGAAAGTTGCGAGCTCACAAAAGTGATGGTCTGTGATGACCATAGGCTCTCTCGAAAGTAGATCATGATTTGCTGATTGTTTCATAAATTGTGTTGGAAACATGAACATTGTCAAAGGGAGTAGCTGACCTTATCCGCCGGACATCCGGAGGCCAATCTGGGGAATCTGCTTCAGGGATACAGCATGACAAGTCCCCCCTGCTCCAAAAATTCGATTCAGGTATTTACCGTAGTTATGGAACCAAGCACCCACTTAAATTTTTGGTTATTGCTCTATTGCATTGATCTGGCTCGTTCTTGATTAAGTTTTAAGCAGCATATGAGAAGTCCTAGGTAACATGAATGGTAAATTGAAGAGTTTAAGCGCATAAATGATATTCAATTTTTCTCTCTTCGTCGAGTCGCTTTAGATAACAGACCTTAGAAAGTGTTATGCAGTAAGACTCTACGTGAAAATTTCAACAAGGGCATGAGTTGGAGTTTTAGTGGCCTGCAGAATAAGTGAGAGTACTTAGGTTCCCTTCAGATGTATTTAATTTGTTGGTTCTTCATACAGATGCTTTATTTGTACTTGTTAATGAAACGTTATATATTTCACCCCTTCAGATTAAGTTAGACACAAATAGCATCATCTCTTCATTTAGCCAAATCATTTGGTTTCTTATTAGCCTACCTCCAGAGATATTTGAGTTCTTTATGGTTACCGTGAGGCCATGTTTAATAGATGGCTGAGTAACTAGTGACATTCAAGTGAAAGTGAATCCTTTTATGTAAAATGCTAAGGATGCACTCCAGGAGATAATTTAAGAATGCTAAGCATGGCATCAAGAATGGAGTTTGAGATTGAGACTCTAGTTTCTATTTTGAATTGTGATCCTGGTTACTTTTATCAAATTTTCAGGGATGCAGGTGATGAGGCAGTTCTAAATGCACTTTGGGATAGATATGAAGGTGCCTCAGATAAGGTACTAGGATCCTCTAATCATTTGCTTTCATAGCTCTGTCGGTTAGATTGTTCATCTGAGTATAAAACCTACATAAGTAAACTGCCCTATTAAAGGTATGTGAGAGCATTTTGTATAGGCAGTTGATATGAGACATGAGAACATTATCAATAGCTTCTGAGTAACATACTTGTTTTTCCTGTAATTTTAACTTGTTTCAAGTATAAAATTTACTGTTTCCCTTGGTTAGTCTGGTTAGCTACTTTGTAAATGTTTTTGCTCCCACATAAACACTGAAATTGCCTTTGGTGTAAAGAATTTGTCTGTCATCAACGATTAGAAGAATGCTCCTACTCTTGACTGTTTTGCTAGTCTTTTCCTTTCCCTTTGCTGTATGACCATCTTGTTTTCCTTTCTAATTTTCTTCTTTTGATACTCACTTTCTTTAGGTTGAAAAGAGAAAGTTGTTTCATGTTTTCCTCAAGCAATTTCTACTCGTATTCAAGAATTGGGAGCCTGCCGATGGAGGCCATTTGCCTGAGGCTTCTTCAACTACAGAACAACCTACAGAATGTTCGTCAACCTTGGATTATACAGTTGTTGGTTGCTTGGCTGGGCATCCTGCTGAAATCATTCTTACTCTAATAGAAGAGGTCACTCAGTTAATTGCCTTTGTTTCTGAGTGTAAGTAAATAATTTGTTTATTGACAAATATTGCTGGACTTGACTTCATATGTGGTTTTTAGTCAGATGCACCTTGGCAAAATTAAATGCAAAGAACTTTTGATTCATATTAGTGTTAATGGTTCGGTGAACTACATTGGATTTCTGTCTGCAAAAGTTATGATCATATTGTATGCCCATGGCTCTGAAAATTGATATGAAGTGGACTTTTAGATTGCATCACTTTGTCACATCCTGATTGTTCATCAGTCTTTGTTACCCTAAAACTGATTACTCTGTCATGCTAATGATGTTCCAACAAGCTTTGTGTTTAGCATGGCACCGGGTTTTGGATTCTAGGAATACAAAGGTTGCTGCAAACTTTCCATTTTATCGACGAGTTCTTTGATGTTCCCATCTGGAATATTTCATTTAATCTCTCATCTTCCCATTCAACGTGTCTTTGTATTTCAAAAGCATTTTCTGGAAAATTAGCGCTTGGCATATTTCATTTCCTGTTTCATCCTAGCTTGTATTCAGGAGGATCTGGAACATACAATATTTGAAACTTCCTCACGTGAATGTGTAGTAACCCTATTGAACGTAGGTTCATTCTTGTGTTAATGCTAGGTCTGTAGAGATGCATATGAGATCAAATGATTACTACTGTAGTTTTCTGGTTTTCTAAATGGATGATTATGAGAATCCATCTCTTTCGTTTTCGCTTCCTCATAGATTGTGCTTAGCTAAGTCAACTAGGCCTATTGACTTCTGTGTCAATCCAGCACTTTCATCTCGCTCTGGTAAACGGAAAAAGAAAGTTTGTGGACTCAAAATTTGAAAGTTGGGATACTTCTGGGTTATTGTACTCGATTATATCTAGATGTAGCTAACCAAAAATTTCCGGCTCTTCTTCAACCTTTTCTACTACTTCTAATTATCTTCATGATTCTTCCAGTAAATAGTCGCGTGATGCGGCCGACCTTGGATGTAGCGGGGGCCTCTGCAACTGCAAATATTGTGTCTGAAGGATTGCCTGTCTTGGATGCTCTAAGAATAGTAACTCGTTCCATACATAATTGCAGAGTTTTTGGATACTATCGCGGTATACAGAAGCTTACAGCATTATTGAAAGGTATAGTTTTCTTACTACGTATTCATGAAGCTTCTGCTTCTGAGTAATAGTGTATATCTGCCCACTACAGAATTTATTACTGCATGCTTGGGTGCTGGGGACTTTTGCGGTAGAATTTGGATATGGGTATCAACTGCTAAATGCTCATTCCTTGTGTTTGATAAAGGCTATGGGCATGGAATTTGGGCTTCACATCCAAAGAGGATAATGAATTTCGTACCAAGTTCTAATTGGCTGTGCTCATCCCATTCTCTAGAACGAATTTCTTCTCTACTTCTATTTCTTTCAACTAAAATAAATAGTCACACTACTTGAGTAGTAAATGAGTTATATCTATTTTTCATTAACTTAATTTATGTTTTGTTTGTACTTCTGTGTGTTTTATTCCTATCGAAAGGTAAAACATGCATTTCAAAATGTTTCCTAAAGGTCCTTGGACATCATCTATAATCTTACTTGTCCTTATGCTTGTCTCAGGGGTAGTTGTTCAGCTGAAAACTATGACTAGTACTTTCTCAGCAGAAGTTAAGGGGAGTGGACTTTTGCAGCAAGTACTTGTACATGTTGTCTCAATAATGTGTAGCTACATTGATTTTAATCCGATTGTATGTGAGAAGGCTCAATTGTTCACTGATACTATAGAGTTCTCTGTTCCGAGGGATGAATTGTCTCCAAGTGAATCTTTTGGTAGTTTGAATCTTCCATTTTCTGATGCAAGACTGCATTGGCATCAGAAGGCGGTGGTGTCAGTTATGGAAGCTGGTGGCCTTAATTGGTTAGTAGGTAAGGTACGCGATTTCAATTTTAATTTCTCTGTCTTACCTTGTCTACGTGAGAGAAAAATTGCACTATGTAGTTCATAATTTTTTCTTAAGATGTCGCGTAGTCTTGGTGACTGATTTATGGAGTAAAATTCCCTAGTTTTCCTAACTTTGGAATGAACTGGGTCATCATATTACAACATTTATTATTGGCACAAGTTGATATTAACAAGCCTTGAACCAAAAAAACGTCCCAAATTTCCCTCCCTTGGCCTTACCTTGCCACATGTGTTGATCTGGTCTTGCTATGTTATTCACCCATCATCTTTTGGTTCATGCCTAATTACATCTATTTTAGTATGCTACAGTTGGTTATTATTGTTTGTATAATGTTTATTTAGAGACTTAAACTCAAATGTGAACTATGCCACAGCCAGTGCACCTTCTAATTGATTGTTCAGTGAAGAATGAAGATGTAAATATTCTAAAATCATGTGTCCCTTTAGCATTTATTTACCTTCTATTGAATTTGTTTGTATTCCAGAGCTACTGCGTGTCATTAGAAGGTTGAGTATGAAAGAACAATGCCTGGACATTTCACTTAATTATTTGACGTTGAGGACCCTTTGCTTGGCACTATTTGAGAATTCACGTGGTCAAAATCATTTTAAAAGCATTGGAGGGCTTGAAGTTCTGTTGGATGGACTTGGTCTTCCTTCGCTTAATTTGCTTCAATTGAGCAGCAGTTCCCATCATGCCGGTGGAAAAAGGTACTAATCGAAATCTCACAATGAATAACTGATTAGAAGTAAGGAACATGTTTGTAATGCAGTTCCTGTATGATAGATTTAGTCCCTAAATTCCCATAGTTGTATCTTTAGTGCATTATATCAGGGAGAAGGCACTTAACATCTGATCACAAATAACTTCTTGCCTTAAGTAATTAGTAAAATTTCCTATTTGCTTACCAGACCCTTGAGAAAGTCACTTTTTTATTGAATTGGTAGGTTTTATCTCTTGTTGTTTACATATGTTAGCCTGACTAATCAATGATGTCAAGTTCACATGTGATCTGCTTTTATGGTATTTACAGTTTAAATTTTTTTAACATTGCTCCTTACCATTGCATCTGTTTCCGACTTCAAACTACTCTAACATAATAGCTTTAATATGATGCAGTGATCGAAGTCCATTTTCAAACGTATTCCAGCTTCACATTCTCTCTTTGGAGGTTCTCAGAGAGGCCGTGTATCTTTTTATTTGTAGCTTTCAAGCTTGTGCATTTGGATGATTAGCAGTGATGCATTTATGAGATGGTTTGAAAAATTGGGCATGTAAACTGAATAGTTGTCATTGTTACATTGGCATGATGTAGGTTGTCTGTGTTCATTGAGTTGTCTCAACTAGTTGGTTAAATTTGTCTTCGTGGCCCTGTATGGATAGGTGGACAGTTTAATGCATGTATCATTAAGTTCTGAAATCCGAATTTGGTGAATCCCTGTTATTCTTTTCATTGACCCTGCATGTTGGCTGTCTGTCTCCTTTAATTATTTTACTTTGGAACTTGAACTATCAGTATCCCCCTTAACTACTCTATTCAGCTTCGGGAACTTGAACAACTTACAATTTCTATGTGAAAATGGAAGAGTTCACAAATTTGCAAATAGCTTTTGCTCGCCTGCATTCCTATTTCAGGACTACAAGCAGCAGATTTTGAGTTCGTCGGTTCAAGATGATTTTCGATCATCAGTACATGATGCTCAACTTTGGGATGATTATGTCACCAAGCTGAGCAAATTGCTTTGCTCTTTTCTTCTTGCGTCTGAAGATGTTAAGTCAACAGATATACAAGCATCTAGTGGTCGAA
Source organism: Oxalis stricta (assembly GCA_024708375.1). Taxonomy (NCBI): domain Eukaryota; kingdom Viridiplantae; phylum Streptophyta; class Magnoliopsida; order Oxalidales; family Oxalidaceae; genus Oxalis; species Oxalis stricta. Next base: position 37,005 of record JANIEQ010000486.1, on the reverse strand, counting down.
TTCCCATCCCAGTTTGTGCAATGTATAGTAAACTTTCAATAAAATGGATTATGAGGGTTCTTCTTACCATTTTTCCATGCATTAAAGCATGTTCAGACCAAAATGAGCTGCCAAGCCACTTAAGGTAATTTGTTGGTGTTCCATACTTGTGTTTGTGCTGACTGCTGAGAATCTGAAATTGTTATTCATCAAGTTTCTTCTAGCTTCTCATATTGACTTGTCTTCTGTCTGTCTGTCTCTCTCTCAGTATTTGTTTTTGTTTCTTTATGCAGGGTCTTTGTCAGTACTCTGCAGAACTGTATTATTAATGCTTTTAAGAAGGTTGTTGCCTCTTCACCTGGATCCCTTGAACTCTTTCGAGAGGAGGGTATGTGGGACCTTATTTTCTCGGAGAATTTTTTCTATTTTGGAGCAACTGCAGAACTTTCTGAAGATAGGTTCACTTGCAATGATGAAATCCCAAAGAAGCCAGAAACACATTCTTCTTGCAGTAGTTCCAAAACTCATCTAAAGTATAGTGGATTTGAAATTATTCAGCTTGAAGTAATTTCGTTTGTGGAATTTGTGGCAACTTCTTCTGGGAGTACACATAACTTGGTATGTTATTGTTACTATTATTATATTCAATTCTCTTGGCTGTGACCTTTGTGAGACATTCCAGTCTGCTCTTATGCCAGGGTCTCTCATTTTAAAGTTCATATACTGAAAGTATGGATTCTCATTAGGTTCATTTTTTTCTGTGTTCATCCAAGTAAACTGTTCACTGTTAGAGTTGTGCAGTTTGATATGCACTTTCTCATACTGGTTATCAAAAATGTATGTATGTAGCACATATGATAGAAACCAACTGTATCCTGTTAGTATGTTTATAATTCAACTTGGAAATAGTGAAAATCAAAGATTTGCAGATGTTTATGTGTTTCTTACATTTTATGAATATGCATAGTATATCTTCTTGAGATATGTTTGCATATATGTTCACTTAAGTTCCACAATGTTGTAGACAGCTTGTGTAAGCTTTATTTTTGTTCTTAAGGATTATCCACGCGTTTCTGTGTATTTTACTGTGGAGGTGGTCGAAGCTACATACATAGAAATATCGCTTACCTTTACTCTAATTTCATGTTGTGGCAGCCTGAATTGTCTGCTTTGTTGGACGCTTTTGAAAAATGTGCCTGTAACCCTGAGATTTCTAGTGTTCTTGCAAAGAGTCTGTTGCTTATACTACAACGTCTCAACTGAGAAGGCTGTTGCTTCCTTTAAGACACTTGATGCAACCTCCCGTGTGCTTAAAGTTGCTTGCATCCAAGCTCAAGAATCTAGGGGACCTGGGGATGCAAGGTCTGCCATTGATAATGAAACAGGCAAGAATTGGCGTAAATGCATGGAGACCTGCATTGAGATCTTCAAGGAATTTTTCAAAACAACAGATGATTCGAGGAATTACATTCTGCATAATACTGCCTGTATCGATTATTTATTCGAGTTGTTTTGGGAAGAAGGCTTGAGAATATGTGTGCTGAATCATGTTATCGACCTCATGAAGGTATTTCTTAATCATCATTATGATATCATTTTTGTTATCAAAAGTATTTATCATATTAACGCAATGGACTAATCCTGTTTACCTGTTCTCCAGATTGTTCCTCAAAGTGAAGAAGATAAAAGGCAGAATTGCAATTATGCTCAAAATATTTAGAAACTTTTACTCAAATAAAGGAAAGGGAGAAGAGTTTTGTTGAATCATCAATTGATCTATTGGGGGGGATGAAAAATATGCTCATAGCTAAGCCAGAGGTATGGTTTTTTTTTCCATAACACGTTCATTCCGAAATATGCTGCTTGTGTTTCTAGAATTCTACACGTGCTTGTGATATTCTGTATTTGCTATATGTGCTTTCAGTATTATCAAGCTCTTTTTCGTGATGGCTGAGTGCTTTTTGCATGTGGTATCTTTACTGAATGGTAACCTTGATGAAAGAAATGGAGAAAAGTTGGTTTTGAGTGCTTCTTGAAACTCTCACTTGTTTGCTTGCAAGTAATTACACCTCAAGGTAATCCTTCTTGTTTTTGTTGAATTGCGTTCTTTTATGGATGGACAAAGTGCTTCGATTTACATTTCTTCGATGGCAACTCTTGAACTGCATTTGAAAAGGAAATGCATCGTCTTTATGGTCCTCGATATGACGTCCTTACTAAAGGGTCCTTATCTTCACTGTCATGGTGTTCTTTTCCATTGGGTTGGACTTTTTTGGAGGTTTTGGTTTGGGAACAAACAAAAGAATGAACTAATGCTGTATAAGTGAACCACATTGATTATGAATTGCTTATACCCCTTTCAATTAATCCTAGTGATAAATTTAAGCCAGATTGACTGTTGGGTTTCAGTTTCTCTGCTCTTGGGTTCGATCTCTTTTCCTCCCTTATAGAGCCAACACGTTTGTTATGAGAATGTCTTTCCCTCCTTTTCAAATGTGTGCTAACACCAGGATGGGAAGGCAAGGTCAGAACCTTATGATTCAATCTGTCTACTTTGGTTTTGGGTTTCATTAATTACCTATCATCTTAGACATAGTTCCAGAATTTAAGTTGGAAAGTAGGTGTTAGAAGATGAACTCCTCACAGGCTATGCACAATGAGATGCAAATTATACACAAAAGAGCACTTCCTATTAGTTAAAAGCTTTTTGTTCTGGTAGGTCATTTCAGTCAAGTTTTAGTTTTGTGATCATTGTCAGATTGGGTGTCTAAAGCTTGCGTGTGAGGGGCAGTCGTAGAATAGATGACACATCGAAAATATGAAACAGTTGGGAGGGGTTTAATTTGTTGTTGTGCCCAATATACTATCACCTTAAACCTTGGAGATGAGTAACAACTCAATAGTAGGCATGCCCAGCTCCATTTGTAGCAATTCAGAAAAGTCAGTGGTACGTAGGTCCCACCGTTAAAAATATCATTATTGAGGTGCTTTTCAGAATATTCATTTATGCTTCACGTGAGTAGTGTAAATTTAACTTGTTTATGTTGTTTTCGCATAACATTTAGTACCTTGGTAATCACACCATGTCAGTTCTACCATCACAGCCGGAGCTAACTGGTTTTGTCAATGCAGGCGGCATTTAGAGCTCTTGTTGGAAAGGGTTACCAAACATTGCAAAGTTTGCTTTTGGACTTTTGTCGATGGCGTCCAAGTGAAGGACTTTTGAATGCCCTGCTTGACATGCTAGTCGATGGAAAGTTTGATGTAAAGACAAACCCTCTTATTAAGGTGACCATTCATTGTCGGCACACTCTTCAAAAGGGCATTTAACTATTTAGTTGCTGCTAGTTTCTTTGTTTAGGACAAGTATAGGAAAATCTTTGACTTATCGATTGAAGATCCAAGTCTTCTTTCCACTAATTCCTTTTCTATTTGGTCTCAGAATGAGGATGTGATCATACTTTATCTGAATGTTCTACAGAAGGTTATTCCCGCTCTCCTGGACATTTAAACTTTCTTTCTCTTTTAAATATTTATAGGCTAACAACTTTTTCATTTTGTGATGGGGCAGAGCAGTGACTCATTACGGCATTCTGGGTTAAATGTATTTCAGCAACTTCTAAGAGATTCTATATCCAATCGAGCTTCTTGTGTCAGAGCTGGCATGCTCAATTTTCTGCTTGATTGGTTTTCTGAAGAGGAAAATGATAACGTCATCTTAAAAATCAGCTCAGTTAATACAGGTCATTGGTGGTCATAGCATATCTGGGAAGGATATTCGTAAAATTTTTGCCCTCCTTCGAAGTGAGAAAGTTGGGCACTCAACAGCAGTATTCCTCATTGTTATTGACAACTATCCTGTCGATGCTGAATGAGAAGGGGCCAACTGCTTTTTGATCTGAATGGCAAGGATTCTGTAAGTTTCCTATACCTCCTTTGATTCACCCATCAATAGAGAATCATGTACTTCCCTTGATATAGCACCAATAAACCTTAAAACATAACATATTAACTGCCGTCTTATATTTGTGGCATTGGGTGTTTACAATGATGCATTTATCATCATTAGTTTCTTTAACGTATGGTGATTGCGAAACAGTGTAATAATACTGCATCCTTTCTTATTCCGAGAGTAAACTTGGAACATATATATATATGTATATATTTTATGTTGTCTTTTGACTTATGAGTAATTATAATTGGATTGCTTAGCATTAATTGTTTTCTGGAGACTCATAAAGAGTCAATTTCACACCTCTCCTGATGTTTATTTTGAGTTTGTCTAGTTATATTCATGTACATTAGGCCTTGAGTTCGACCATATAAATCTCGGCTTTGGAACTTGTGCTTATTAATATGTGAGTTGTTGATTGTTTCCTATGGCTTCCAATTTATTTTGTTGTTATGGAGGCAACTGTAGCGTTTTAGCCAAAGTGGGAGTTGTGAATGTTAATGCATGGTTCATATGTCAATGATTTGAAATTGTGCTATGTTGTAGATATGGAGTTTGCCATCTAATTGCTAGCTTCAACTTTTGTGCTTGATTTCTTATAGTTGTAACTAAACTTATCCTTCAAAATATCTTTTTGTAGGGATCATTATTAAAACGCCTCTGCAGTGGCCAGTCAATAAGGGTTTTTCATTTACATGTTGGCTCAGGGTGGAAAACTTTCCCCGAAGAGGGGCCATGGGCCTGTTCAGTTTTGTTACTGAAAATGGAAAGGGGTGCTGGCAGCACTTGCAAAAGACAAGCTATCTTTGAGGTGATTATATGTTTCCTATGTACTTGTTATATCTTTCTACTATGCTTTAATGTATTGCAAAGATCTTTTTTTTTTTTTTGCCTTGTTTCTTTTGCTTTGTGTGGCAGTGTTACTGTCAATACCCTTAAATATTGATGTACTTTTCCCATGTTCCAGTCAAACCATGTGAAGCGCCAGTGTGTTGAGATGGATGCTAATTTAGTCAGAAAGAAATGGCATTTTCTCTGTGTTACTCACCAAATTCGGAGAGCATTTTCTGGTGGTAGCCTATTGCGGTGCTATGTTGATGGTGCTCTTGCATCGTCTGAAAAATGCAGGTTTGGCCTTCAGCTTTTCCTAGATGCATTTTGCATGAAAAATTTAGATGAAACCTATTTCATTTTCCTCTGAACTGTATTCTGCATTTTGTAACATTTTTCTCATGTTCAGCTACTCCAAAGTCAATGATCTGTTGACAAGCTGCTCAATCGGTGCAAAGATCAATTTTCTTCATACGGGAGAAGTTGCTGCTGTGGACCATCTTCAAGATTCGTGTCCTTTTCTTGGACAGATTGGTCCAGTTTATTTGTTTAACGATGCCATTTCTCCAGAGCAAGTTCAGGGTGTCCAGTCCCTTGGGCCAAGCTACATGTATTCGTTTCTTGATAAGGAAGCTGCAACTTTCTATGATGGTCCCTTGCCTACTGGGATCCTTGATGCTAAAGACGGTCTTGCATCTAAGATTGTCTTTGGGCTCAATGCTCAGGTTCATTCTCTGACCTTGTTACTTTTTTTTTTCCATGTTCAACATGTTTGGAATAATTGGCACTCTATTTCAGGCAAGTGATGGCAGGAAACTGTTTAATGTCTCGCCAATGATAGATCAAACGTTGGATAAAAATTTGTTTGAAGCTACTGTTATGGTTGGGACCCAGTTATGTTCCCGACGTTTGTTACAACAGATTATCTACTGTGTTGGTGGTGTTTCTGTACTGTTCCCTCTGATAACCCAGTCTGATAAATATGAGAATGAAGAAACTGGACTCTCTGAGCTAATGTTGCTTACACCTATCACAAAAGAACGTCTAACTGCGGAAGTTGTAGAACTTATAGCTTCCCGTCTTGGACGACAATTTGGCAAATCAACAACAAATGCATCTCCTTTCTGGATTTTCAGTCTTGGGGTTTCTGCTGCAATCAGTTCCTCCCGAGCAGCTTAACTTTGAAACGCTTTCGGCATTAAAGCATCTCTTTAATGTTGTTGCAAATTCTAGTATGTACCTGGCTTCTTCTTTAGGGTTTCATTGAAGTGGAAATTTCATAGACTTTTTTTACCTAATTTTTTTGGTCGACACTTAAAGATATTTATTGGTGCTTCCTTGGTTTTCTTTCAGGTTTGGCAGAGATGCTTGTGAAGGATGCCATATCTAGTATTTTTCTCAATCCTCTTACATGGCTGTACACAGTTTACAAGGTGCAACGTGAGCTATACATGTTTCTTATCCAGCAATTTGATAATGATCCAAGGTTGCTGAGCAGTCTCTGTCGCCTTCCATGTGTTATTGACATAATACGCCAATTTTACTGGGACAACATGAAATCTAAATTTGCCGTTGGAAGCAAGCCTCTGTTACATCCCTGTTACGAAGCAAGTGATTGCAGAGAGGCCTAACACAGAAGAAATACGAAAAATTCGTCTGCTTTTGTTAAGCCTTGGTGAAATGAGCCTAAGGTATGCCACTGCTGTGTTATTCTTCATTTATCTTTCGCGTAGACGATTATTATCTTCTTCTATTTTCAAATATTTGTTCTAATGTCTTGTGGACATTTTCAGGCAGAACATTGCTGCTGCTGATATTAAAGCACTTGTAGCATATCTCGAGTCAAGCCAGGATATGATCTGCGTTGAGGATGTTCTACATATGGTTATTCGAGCTGTTTCACAAAAACCATTGCTTGCTTCCTTTCTTGAACAAGTAAATTTGATTTAGTGGTTGCCAACTATTTGTGAATCTTCTTCAAAGGTAGGACTACTTCAGCTGGGCATGTGATAGCTATGATGTCTCGTCCTTTTCAAGTTTGTATGCTATTTCTCTTACAGATTGGATGTTCAAAAATGACTTTTTCCTCTATTATTTAATTACCCTATTGTTAGCTAGACTCCAGTCCTTTTCAGCTTCAATTTCCTGCACTCAGAATGCTTCCAGCATTTCTTACCTTTAGATAGATAAGATCGACATAGCAGTTCAAACTATGCATCACATTTCTGGGCTGTGATTGTCGTCCGGCTGTTACTTTGGGATGATATGATATCATCCACGTCATGGATGGATTGGAAAATATCCCAATAATGCAAGAGATAATGAATCTTTTGAATTTGAAAAGTTGATTGGAACTTCTTAGTCTTGAGTGACTGCATAAATTCTTTATTTGGCAGCCGGAAGAAAATTGAACTGTTTTTTTAATGATGTTTTTTTCTTCGGATTTCTTTAATGACCGGAGACTGCTGTATCAGATGTACTCAAGGACCAGACATGGACATTCTTACATTCAATCTTCTTTCTTGTTTGCAATAGGGAATACGAGCCTGTAAGATTGCTGAGCCTGCAGTTTCTTGGAAGACTTTTGGTTGGTTTACCATCCGAGAAGAAGGGTCCAAGGTTTTTCAACATTGCTGTTGGAAGGTCCAGACCACTTTCAGAGAGCCATAAGAAAAATTCACGGATACAGCTTATTTTTGCATCTATATCGGATAGACTGTTTAGATTTCCGCAGACAGATAATTTGCGTGCCACTTTGTTTGACGTTCTTCTTGGCGGTGCCAGCCCAAAGCAGGTGATCAATGATTTATTTGTAGTAAGAAATTGGTTTTATTATTCAGCTAGGCTGTGCAAGAATAATGTTCTAAAATTGTTGTTTTTGTACGCATCTGACCTGACAGGTTTTACAGAAGCACACGCTGACAAGCAGAAAAGTAGGGGAAATAGCACTCACTTTTTTCTTCCTCAGATATTGGTGCTTATATTTAGACTTTTGTCTGGCTGCAATGATGCGCCCACAAGGATTAAAATTATGGGCGATGTGCTTGATCTCCTGGATTCGAATCCTTCAAATATGGAGGCACTGATGGTAAGAACTCTTGCATTCGTGATGGTCTATTTAGGTTTTTTAACTTATCTTTTGACCACCAGATTTGTCTATAGGAATATGGGTGGCATGCCTGGCTGACAGCTTCTGTACAGCTGGATGTTCTGAGAGTCTACAAACCGCAGTCTCATGATCAGGGTGACAATGAATATAATGAGCATAACATTTTGTTAGGAGTCTTTATTCTGTTGTTCTATGCTACTATATCCATTCTGTAAAAGGTGGCTGGCAACAGCTAGAAGAAACTGTGGACTTCCCTGCTTATGCGCTCTGAGAAAGTATGTCAGAATCCTATAAGATAATACATATCTTAGTTTTATCATGGCTTCGCTTTATAGTCTTGATGACCTTTTCATTCACTTCCCTTCTGCAGGGTGGCTTGTCATGCAAATACTTCCTACGTGATATATATGGCGATTTGATTTTAAAGCTCGTTGAATTATCTTCGGAGGAAAATATTTTCATATCACAACCATGTCGAGACAATGCATTATATCTTCTGCGTCTTGTTGATGAATTGCTCATCTCTGATATTGAACAAAAACTTCCGGTATTTAACTTGTCTCTCATTCTTGGACTTGTTATCATTGCGTTGCAATAGGAAAAACTTGATGCATTGAGATGCCAGACCCTATATACTGGGAAAAAAAAAACACACCTCCCTCTTAGTCATTCCCTTCCATGCACGGATTAATGCACTACCAGAAGCAGAAATACATAGAAAGTAATTCTTAGATGTTCCAATTTTGTTATGTGGTATTTTCAGATCACTTGAAAACACATTAGTTTAGAATTTCAATCGTTTGTAGTTTGTTAGTATGAGTATGCATGTGCATTTAGGAAACATAATTGCAGAGAATCAAGTCAATCTGCTCCTTTCAATTAATTTATAAATAATCTTCATTCTATAGATCAACTAGTTCTTTTGTTTTTACATATCCACATATTTGCTCCAGAATTAAGAAATTTTAACTTCCGTTGTCCTCTATTTTCAGTTTCCAGCCTGTAGCTCCAAATTTTGTCCAGAATCCCTAGAACTGGAAAGCTATAAAGATTATAGCACCGCATTGTATGAAGTTTTGCATGGAGAAGTTAGGGAAAAATTGACTGGGTAACACAAACTTAACTTTTATTCATTATGTATTATTTAAAGCATCACTAGCTCCGTACGCCACCTTCTGGGATATAAAAACTTCATTGATTTTCCCTGATCTTGGTGAGAGCAGTGTGGAAGCTCATGAGATATAATAGCTAGTTATACCTCCAGGGCTGCATGTTCTTTTGCATGGAGAAGTTAGAGAAAAAATGACTGGGTCCCACACTTAACTTTTATTCATTATGTAATATTTAAAGCATCTCTTGCCCCGTATGTCACCTTCTTTGGGATATAAAAACTTCATTGATTGTCCCTGATCCTGTGAGTGAGAGTAATAGCTAAGAGTCTGCATGTTCGGAAAATTGCAAGAAGGTACAGAAATCATTCCTTGTTGTGTGCTCATTTGAAAGGATAGGCTCTGGTTAGTGCAACTTTGTAATTGTATCCATGCTTGCAAATAAAATATACATGGTACAAAACAAACACATCGTGTAAATCCTGTGATAATTTAAAGTATGTGCAATACTACCATGACAAGATTATGCATTCATATGAATACATTCAGTTAATTCTTCTTGAATTTTAATGTCAATGCTAATCTAGCTGTAAGGTTTGCATTTAAATGTTTGTTTCCACACCTGTCTTCTGGATGTTGACAAAAGTTGCTGTTAAATGTCTCTAACTAGTACGCTGTAAGTCGGAATCATTTGGCATTTTTTACCGTTTTGTTTGGAACTATATTTTTAATCCTTAGTGTTAGCATTTCCAATATTCATTTTGATCTTTTGATTTCTATATTATTCTCTTCGGTTGATACCAAGAAAGGTGATGCATGGTATTTGTACTTGCACAAAAAGGCGCTCATGCTAGCATTTCTCAGTCTTGATAATTCTTTAAGACCATGACTTCTATAATTTATCTTATTTTTTGTTTATAAATGTCTACCACTTTCTGAAACAATGTTTCTATTGTCTGTGTATTAATTTGTGCTCAGAAATGCGCAAGGAAACAACGAACCTATCATAAGTGAAAATGACACAATCGATGACGAGTGGTGGAACCTATATGATAATATATGGATTATTATTAGCGAGATGAATGGGAAGGGCCCTAGCAAAACGCTAACAAAATCATATCATCACCAGCTGGACCATCACTGGGCCAAAGAGCACGTGGATTGGTAGAATCATTGAATATTCCAGCTGCAGAAATGGCTGCAAGTGTTGTGTCAGGAGGGATTGGCAATGCTTTAGGAGGAAAACCAAGCAAAATGTTGATAAAGCTAGTGCTTCCAAGGGGGAGAGGGTTCCCAGAGTTGCTTTCTGATTCTTGTAATTTTATATCTCTGCAGAGCCTCTTTAGAAAGAGCGTCCCGTTGTGTCCAACAGATAATTTCATTTTTGCCTTCACTTCTTGCTGTCGAGGATGAGCACAGAGCAAGAGCAGATTGCAGCTTTTCATTGGGTAAGTTTTGAATTTTTTCCTGGATTCAGATTTGCAGTTTGTCTTTCTACAACCTATTCTATATAACTGTGACTTATTCTGTGGCCAGAACATTGCTTGCTGTAAGAACCCGATATGGAAAGTTAGATGATGGTGCTCGCTTTTCATGTCATCGCACATTTTATTCGAGAAATAGTCAGTTGTGGGAAATCTGTACTTGCAAGTAGCATTGTGGGTAGAGATGATGTCTCTGATTCAGGTACCATCACAAAAGATACAGGTTCCTTCCATAATATTATTCAGAAAGACCGAGTGCTTGCTGCTGTAAGTTCTAAAAGTTAATTATATGTGCTCCTTATGGTGTCCTTTGCTTATAGAGTTGGACATGCATCAATGTTTCCCATTTTCCTCTCCCATTCACTTGTTCTCCCCTTTTTGTTTTTGGCCAATTTTTTCGTTGTGGGTAAGATTTTGTTATATCAAAATAGCTGGCCAAAAATTAAACTTCAGACCTCTAGCTAAGAAGGCTTCATAATGTCAGTTTAGTCAGGTATCCTAAAGTTTAAACTTTAGGACTGTGGGAAACACTTCAATAGTTTTCATGTTTAACAGTGCCTATTTTTCTTTGCTCACTGCTCTTCGAAGATCAGTCATTCTCATAACACCTTCCCTTTATTGTGGATGTACATAACCATGCCTGCAATAATGACCTTCCCTTTTTGCTGACATGGTTATTGTCGTTTCATGGTTGTGTTTCTATTTACTTCAGGCAACTGATGAGGCAAAATACATTGAGGCATTAAAATCTGACAGAACTAGGCAGTTCCTTGAGCTGCATGCCAAAATAGATGAAAGTTGCTTGGTAGAGCTTAACAACAAGAAATCATTTGAAGATGAGACGCAAAGTAGCTTGAACTTAGTTCTTGCATCCGATGAGAGCAGGAGAGTTGCATTCAGACTTTCTTATGACGAGGAACAACAAAATGTGGCTGTATGTGTTAGACAGCAGAATATATTGATCATACATTGCGCTGAACTTCTTGTTAGTGTTTAAGAGTTGCTGTTCTTTTTAGGGAAAATGGATACACATGTACCGTTCTCTGATTGATGAGAGAGGCCTCATGGTCTGCTAATCCGTTTCCAAACAGTGCTGTGAGACACTGGAAACTAGACAAGACAGAGGATGCATGGAGGCGTAGACAAAAGTTGAGGCAAAATTATCATTTCAATGAAAAATTATGTCTCCCTCCATCCTCTGTGCCTGATAAAGACTGTACACTTGATGAAAGCAAATCTGGTATCGTTGGTCATATTCCTGAGCAAATGAAGCAATTCCTGCTAAAGGGAATACGCAGGATAACTGATGAGGGTAGCTCAGAACCTGGTGATAGTGAATGCAAGTCAGGTGAGCTGAAGACTTCCAACCCAGAGGATCCTTCAGACAGTCAGTGCTCAGAGCCAGTTAGAGGTGGTGAGCAGAAGGATCTCCTGCAAGAGAGGAGAGATTCTACCACTGGTCCAGAGGAGTCAGAAGTTTCTGGAGGTTTGTGCTACTTGAACTATAAGATTAAGAAGGCTGGAACTATGCTCCTAGGTTAGGATGGTACAACACTGAATTTTACTTTGATTCTGTTGCAGGTGCTTTTGTCAGTACCATGTGTACTTGTGACCCCAAAGAGAAAATTAGCTGGACACTTTAGCAGTTATGAAAACTGTCTTGCATTTCTATGGTGAACATTTGGTTGAAGGAACTGGAGGCTCTTCTGTTTTCAATAATTTCCAAGCCACCAGCAATTGTGACTCAGCAAAGTGTGATAACAAGCAGAAGCCCACCAAGTTACCTCTTTATTTTGATCCACAATTTGAAAGGGTTACTTCCGCAGATAATGTAGAGACTGAAAACTCCTACCAAAGACAGTTAAAACATGTTAAGAGGCATCGGCGATGGAACATTGGCAAGGTAATGATTCTGGATAAAAGTTGATTTTATAATGCTTTATTTGTCTGAACAAATGAAATGTGAAGGCTGTTTTATGTTCTTGTAGCTTTTTGGCTTTAATATTTGCCAAATGTATTTTGGTGGAAGATAAATAGACTTAGATTATTATTTTATTTATTATTTCATGTTTAAACTGACTAACGGCTGATTGAATCAACTTCATTTTGTTTTTTTATCAATTTGGATTGATATAATTTCCCACCTTTTTCTCTCTCATATATCCTCTTGACTTGACTTGTTCTGAGATACTTGATTCAGTACCTGAATAGATAAACTCCTCCTCCTCATCATCATCTGGTTGATTTGTAGTTCATGTTGTTCTGTACTTTGCTTCTTCCTTGACTTCTGCTATTTTGGCTCACTTCTTTTGTTTACTTTTAAGGGTAGAAAATACTGTTATTTTCTTGTGATCTGCTTTGTTACTATTGATTGAATAGGTGAGATGTATTTCCTCTCGGGCTAAATCTGATATTCTTTCACTGAACTTTGTTTATATTAGATAAAATCTGTTCATTGGACTCGATATTTGCTGAGATACACTGCAATAGAGATTTTCTTCAGCGATTCTGCTGCACCTCTGTTCCTCAACTTTGCATCACAAGAATGCAAAGGATGTAGGAACCTTGATAGTTGCTACAAGGAATGAATTTTTGTTTCCCCGAGGTGCAAGTAGCAAGGACAAGAGTGGAGCTATTACATTTATTGATAGACGTGTAGCCCTGGATCTGGCAGAAACTGCTAGAGAGAGCTGGAGGAGGAGGGATATCACGAACTTTGAATACCTCTATGATTCTAAATACTCTTGCTGGGCGATCATACAATGATCTAACCCAGTATCCTGTCTTCCCTTGGGTATTGGCTGATTATTCCTCGGATAATTTAGATTTTAACAAGGCATCAACATTTCGGGATCTTTCTAAACCTGTTGGAGCTTTGGATTTGAAACGATTTGAGGTAAACTTACAATTATTATATTTTTTTCCATCGAGACATATTGTCAGTTTTTTTCTGAACTTTAGTGTTGTTTTTCACATTTTCAGGTTTTCGAAGACAGATATCGCAACTTCTGTGATCCTGATATACCAAGGTTATCTTTTACCCTATTTCAATACTTTTAAGACGCATCATCATTTTCTAGTAACTTATCTTGTGTCATTATACTTTTCTTAATGCAGTTTTTACTATGGTTCTCATTACTCAAGTATGGGGATTGTGCTCTATTACCTTCTAAGACTAGAACCATTCACATCTCTTCACCGAAATTTGCAGGTTGAGTCCTGATGGCTGGATTATACAATACAAGTGTGTTCAGTTATTCGTGTTAGTCTGTATTTCATAGGCTCATCTTTGTATGTTATTGATGTGCTTAATTTGGGTCCAAATTGTGTCATTGATGTGCATTTTATTTCGTCAGGGTGGCAAATTTGACCATGCAGATCGTCTGTTTCAAAGCATTGAGGGAACTTTTCGGAATTGTCTTTCAAATACCAGTGACGTGAAGGAATTAATCCCGAGTTCTTTTACATGCCTGATTTTCGTTAATTCAAATTCATATCATCTTGGAGTCAAACAGGACGGTGAACCTATTGGCGATGTTTGCCTTCCTCCATGGGCTAAGGTCTGTGAACCTTTCCCTTTTGTCTTAATTGAGAACAATCTTGTCATGGTGCTCATTGCCTCAGTTTATTCAAATTTCCACTTTCAATGGAAGCTTGTACAGACATTTCATGCTCGCAATAAAATTGAGTGTTATACGACTTACTTGACAGAACAATACCTAAAAGAACAGATAACAATGGCACTGGGTAACATTTAGATAAAATAGTTAATACGGTTGGATTTCCTTTACTTTTAAGAGAGCTTCTGTGCCTGTTTTTAAATTTTATAGTAAATGCCACCCATGCTGATTGTCGTGATACCTTAGAAAGGAGTTAGCCGGGAGACATATAAATAACTTGTGAGCAAATGGGGATCAAAGGAACCATTCCAAATTTCCTGGGCCTTGCCAAAGTTTTAGTTTCAGTGAACAACTATTGGGTGTATTTTCTTATCCCTTCCATTAACTTCCACAAACTCCTCTTTCGACTCTGTAGCATGTCAAATGTAATACTTGCGAAGGGAGATGGTTATTCTCCTACTGTCCTACATTATGTTAGTTGCATTGTGTGAATTTCTTGTATTTTATGTTCAGGGCTCTCCTGAAGTATTCGTAAATAAAAATAGAGAGGCTCTTGAGAGCGAATTTGTTAGCTCCAATCTCCACCATTGGATTGATTTGGTGTTTGGTTTCAAGCAGCGTGGAAAGCATGCAGTTGAGGTATTATCCAATTGTTCAAATAACTCTTTTCTAAATATTGCTTTTTCTAATTTGTTTATATATGTCTGTCGAGATAATTGACATCTTTGGATTTATTATCACAGGCAGCAAATATTTTCTATTATTTGACTTATGAAGGTGCCGTTGACCTAGAAACTATGGAAGATGAGTTGCAGAGGTCAGCGATTGAAGACCAAATTGCAAATTTTGGCCAAACGCCAATCCAAATATTCCGTAAAAAACACCCAAGGAGAGGGCCTCCAATTCCTATTGCTCATCCTTTATACTTTGCACCAGGTTCTATTAACCTGACTTCTGTTGTCGCAAGTCCAAGTCATTCACCATCAGCTATCCTGTATGTCGGTGTATTAGATTCAAACATAGTACTCGTGAACCAGGGCCTCACCCTGTCAGTAAAGATGTGGTTGACTACCCCATTGCAATCTGGTGGAAATTTCACGTTCTCAGGTTCCCAGGTTAGTTTTCAATTGGTATTGCATTACTGGAAGACGTAGCGTTTAGATTTGACAGTCTAACTTAATTATGAGTTAATGCATTGTTTTCCACACAACTTGAACTTTTATAGGATCCATTTTCGGAGTTGGTTCTGATGTTCTCTCTCCCTCGAAAAGTTGGGAGTCCCTTATTTGAAGATGTTGATCTTGGGGCTCAATGCTTTAGAACAATGCAAACACTGTCTGAGAACTTTCTAATCTCTTGTGGCAATTGGGAAAATAGTTTTCAAGTCATATCCTTAACTGATGGAAGGATGGTGCAGAGTATCCGACAGCATAAGGATGTGGTCAGTTGCATTGCAGGTATTTTCTCTTAAAGCCATCTTCTTCCGGTATCTTTTAGGTTGTTTTGAACTTCTTCATCTTAAAAAGGTTATCCGGTTTTTTTCTAGTGTCAGTTTATCTTCAAATGTATATTATCTCATGGAAAAATAAATAACTATGCTGCAGTGACGGCCGATGGAAGCATCCTGCAACTGGAAGTTACGACACTACAGTTATGGTATGGGAAGTCCGTGCCAGAGCTGGAGAGAAGCGTTTTCGAAATTCCCAGAGTGATCATCTACCTCGAAAGGACTCAGTCATTTTGGAAACACCCTTTCATATCCTCTGTGGGCATGATGACATCATCACATGCTTATTCGTAAGCTCGGAGCTTGATATAGTTATCAGCGGCTCGAAAGACGGAACCTGTGTATTCCATACTCTTCGGGAGGGAAGATACATAAGATCTTTACGCCATCCAGGCTGGATGTGCTATTTCTAAGCTCGTTGCTTCTCGGCATGGACTGATTGCATTCTACGCCGATGATGATCTCGAGTCTGCACCTCTATTCTATCAATGGAAAACGCCTCGCCTCTTCCGAGATCGAACGGACGACTCAACTGTGTTCAACTCAGTGGATGTGGCGAGTTTCTGGTTTGTGCGGGTGACCAAGGACAGATAGTTGTACGGTCAATGAAGACATTGGAGATTGTGAGAAGGTATAATGGAGTTGGAAAGGTAATAACATCTCTAACCCAGTGACAGCAGAAGAATGCTTCTTGGCTGGGACCAAAGACGGAAGCCTTCTTGTGTACTCCATAGAAAATCCACGGAAAAGTAACCTTGCTCGAAATACAAAATCAAAAGCTCCTGTATCAGGATTGTAGATGTGGAGGTTTGGGTGTGTTAGACACCTCGATTCCTGCTGATGATAGAAATCTCAGGTGAATTCTTAGCAAACTAAGATTGCCATTAAATTCACTAGATTTCTTGATCTTTTTCATTTTACTTACTGAGTTTCTTACTTTAGGTTTGAGCTGTTATTCCGTGCAGGAGGTAGATCGGAAGACAGACAGACGTAAAGGGCAGACATGTAACTGATTTATCATATATAGTAATACAACTGCGACAGGCTGCCATCTACAATTTTCCTTTTCCGGCAGGAGTGAGTGGAAGTTGAGATTGTAAACGCATACATGTAGATTATATGTTGTTAGATTAGAAATATTGTTGTACTAGAGAGATATACATACCGACATGTCTGTCTGTCCACATAATTTGTATCCAATCCTTCTTGACCCAGTAATTTACAATTTACCCCTGTTTTCTCTTTTGCTGTTCAATTATATTTCAACTTGTCAATGATTGTTGTGTTTCTATCAGTTTGTAGTCGAATTTCAAGAACTTCACAGAGTCAGCTTCTCTGGCTGTTTCTGCCTAGAGATTCTTCTTCCCTGATTGTTTCCCACTCTTTGGCTCAAGTCATTGCTATAATACTACTATTTCTTCTTTTTGAAAAATGAATTCATTATGATAACTCAGCACCATCAATTTCAATATCAAAAGTTGTCACAATGATGAATTGGATGTGAACTCGTCGCTTTGTCCAGGCAATCGAAATAGATTGAAAATAGCTAGCTAAATTTTACAAATCTGTCTAGATTACATAGAAATGTTATCCTAGACTAAGTTATTAGAATTTGTTATCATCACATCTGTCTAAGTTATTAGAATTTGTTAGGTGCCCCTAACATTAATTAAAGGCATGAATTCGGGACACATACAAAGTCAGTCACATGATGATTTAAGTAATAGGTTTTAGCTGTCTTACTATTTTCTAATGAACATTATTTTGCAATGAACTGAATTAAAGATCACAAGTGTAAAATCCTATGAGGAAAAAATAAAATAAAATAAAATTATAGTTATTAACATATGGATTTTCTAAAGTTAAAATGCTGATTAATCGAGAATTTCGTTTGTTTTCACATAAATTTAACAAAAAAAAAAAAAAAAAGATTAAGATGTTAAGATGGACAAGTTCGACATAGATGTGAAAGAAACATGTCAACCATGAAAATGACGCCTTCTTTTTTAAACCAATTTGTACCCATATTTTTTAAAAGGCACACTATATGCTTGTATATTATGGTGAAGCAATAAATACTCCTTTTCTGTATCCTAATTATTTCTCAATTTTTCTATGCATTTTGCATAATAAAATTGACAAATAATTAGGTTTTAGAGGAAATTATAAAATATACATGGTGTATATAAATGATGGTGTACAGTGTACTAAGATCGTAACCTCTTGAGGAATACTAATCTATTTAGTATTTCTTTCCCTTCAAGAAAACAAAATGTTCATTATCGGCTTATCTTAATTGGCCACGTCGTCATCATTCCCGTTATAGTAAGATGCGTGATAATTGGTGTCAACACTTCACCTAACGGGTCCAGCCGAACCGATTTCTAACACTGAGGTGTACGATGTGGCCTCACACTCAGCACACTTGCCAATGGGGTTGCTCGGGGTATGCTAGGAGGCGGTTCGGATCGGAGGGTTTAACCGTATAATTCTCATGATTTGGTGTGGAAATATCAAAGCTGCAGGACGTCGGGAACACATCACTTCACACGACAGCATGGCACGTGCATTCAACCAATGACCTTATCCTCAACCAACAATCACATCAACAACCAGACAGGACCCCACCAATGTTATCCGAATCCAACGGTCGATATTCATCAGCTACTATACTCCTGAAAACGAAACAATTTCTGAAAAATGAGAATTCTTTTTATTTTTATTTTTTCCAAATAGAAATCATCTACAGGAAACAGCAGCTGAAGCCCTGCAAATCTTACCTATTTATAGCCAGTATACTACTTTTATTTATACAACTGATAATTTTCTTAGCTTCTTCTTCAAGCTGAAATGGAAATTTCTCACGACCGAGTACTGTAATGAAATTTGAAGCCAACGATAAATCAAGTTGTTGGAGAATATAGCTACGAGACGAAGAAGAAGAAGCGATGACTTGCTCAATGAAACAGGCAGCCATCGGGATCAGAGTTAGGGTTTTGCTCACCAGCTTACAGTCCAGCTAGTTTTAGGGTTTTCTGCTGTAAAGTATGGCGGCTGCGAATCCACCTCAACTGCAGACGCCGTCCATTACGAGACCATCATCTCCTGACTGCGAAGCGACGGGGGAGAGTACGACGGCGCCGATGACGGCATGGATGATGTCGACGACGTTCTCGTTAACTCCGTCAGTGTAGTGCCGGAGCACCATCACCTAGTTGGAAACGACAGTGTTGGTGGAGGAGGTATAGTTATGGCTCCACGCACTAGCAGGCTCACTCTCTCTTTGAAGGAGAGGTTTACGTTTTCCCAGCTGTCACGCCTGAAAGGGTACACTTTTTTCTTCTTCTTTTGCTGTTTTTCAATCGGTATTTCTTTTGTGCAGTAGGAACACTTTGCATTATGTTTCTATGCTGCTGCTTTGTTTAAGTTGGTTATACTTCCTAATTAGACTTCAAACTAGTACTTCGTTTTGATTTTTCTTTCCCCTACTGTTCGATATATTTCTGTGACTGTTCATGTGTCCGCCAGAGCTCAATGATTGAATGAAATTTAACCCTCTATTACTCACTCGTACGTAGGATACTTAGGTTTGGAAAATGTACATGTATCTTACTGATCGCTAGCCCTCTGTTTCTTAATTTGGAGATTGAAATCAGGCACTCAATATTGGATGAGTTATAATCTGTTTACTGCTGCTATCGAGTCTAAATTTTCCATATCTGAGTCATTGGTTATAGTGCCTTATGTTCTCTCAAACTGCGTACAAGTATGTCTTTATTTATCATTTTGTTACCACAGGTGCAATCAGTGCTCTTGCTTCTTGGAGGACGTGACATGCCTACTACTGTTCCCACAACTGAATTTCCATACGATCAAAACAACCGGGTAACTGAACCTGATGAAATGAATAGGAGGAATTAATTTTGTAGGATCTTCCCTACATCATGCTCATATTTAGTTCATAATGTCATTAGGGTATGGATGACATCCCAAAACGCTCAAATATTTCCAGGCAATTTGCATCCCTGGTTAGATTCCAGTGAAAAGAGGAAGGAAAGATGTTTTGACAAGAAAATTAGATACACCGTCAGAAAGGAGGTTGCACAGAGGTATCTACATCTTTGATTTACTGTGCAGCCAGTCTGTTTATATCCAAATGTTTGTGCAATATAATTTGTTGAGAGGATAAAGATTTTACTGTAACAGTCGATAGTAAGCAGTACTTTTCTATCTTTTTTATCTTGTTGGTGCATATTTCACTTCAAACTTTGAGGATATATCCTCTCTAAGAAGTTGTGTTCCACCTTTCTGCTACAACTCTAAATCCAAGTCTACTTATGTGAACTTCTTGTTTTCTCCTGAAACAGATGGCGAATCAGGATTTGTCATTTCCTTTGTTTGTGCATTTAAGTTCTTAAAAATTTATTTATTTATTTACTGATTCTTTGAGAGCACTGACCACATTAACTGAAAGATAAGATGAAAAGAATTGGTCATGCATGTTGTGTTTAAGCATTAATGTGGTAATGTTGAAATCAAGAGTTATTATTGTCTGGCTTTCTTTGTTTTATGATTTCACCTTTTCTCTCCTGAAACTTAATCTGGTGCTTTTACTATATGAATAAATTTGTTATTTCTATTGTTTGATTCTTTGTTTTCTCCTGTTTTCCTGATAGGATGCATCGGAAGAATGGGCAGTTTGCATCCTTGAAAGAAAGCACAGGCCCTCCACCTTTGGATTCTCGTCAGAATTTCCTTCAAGATGGTACTCCTCATTCAGAAACTGCGTGAGTTTTTAACATTCCTTATTAATTTCAGCATTTGAAAATCATAATAAAGTACTCTTTTTATATATTCTCTTTGATGATTTGTAGTGTCCGTAGATGTCAGCACTGTGGGGTTGGTGAAAATAATACTCCAGCAATGCGTCGTGGGCCAGCTGGGCCAAGGACTTTGTGTAATGCTTGTGGGCTTATGTGGGCCAATAAGGTTTGTCCATTTGTTGTTTCCCATGATGTTCCAGCTGTCTTCAGTGTCCTATCATGATGTGTGTATACCGAATTTCCATAAAGCAAAGATTTGTGGAGATGTACTTAAAAAAAATGATTTTGTGGAAATAAGAGAGCCAGTTGATATGCCCATATTCATCTGTCTGTATACAAATACTGAATGTCTGGTTTAGTTGTTATGTGTAGCTATAGGTTACACTTGGTTCTATGATTTTTTTCTTAAGTTCTGATGCGGAAAACCTATAAAGGACAATGAATGTATGAACTGACTTCTATTGATTTTTCTTTTCTTTT
This sequence comes from Oxalis stricta, assembly GCA_024708375.1. Taxonomy (NCBI): domain Eukaryota; kingdom Viridiplantae; phylum Streptophyta; class Magnoliopsida; order Oxalidales; family Oxalidaceae; genus Oxalis; species Oxalis stricta. Next base: position 16,111 of record JANIEQ010000486.1, on the reverse strand, counting down.
GATTTTAAAGTTTGCACTCTTACTGATTGAGCCACTTTTTATGATATTCTATATACTGGTGTTGTTTCTTGCACTGTGATTAGCCATTTACCTTTCTGAATTTATTATTGGTTTGACTCAATTTATTGCATTTATAGGGAACACTGAGAGACCTGAGTAAAGGCGCGAGGACTCTTTCGACAGACCACACCGAACCTGTATGTGTCAATGTATCATACCGAGTCTTCTGTAGTCAGTTTGCTTCTATTTGCAGATTGGTTTAACTAACCTATGTAATTATTAATGTTATATTTCAGGAAACTCCTCTGATGTAAAAACCTTCAATTATGGAAGGACTCTCAAGCAACAAGGATGGGCAGGTATCCTTTCCCACAGACCGAGTGTACAGTTGGCTTGGTAGAGAACTGAACAAGTTCGATAGATTTTTCTAATGTCGATTTATGTTGTGTAGGGTACACTTGAAGAACATTCGAAGGCTGTAACTGAAGGATCAACTAATCTCTTTGTCGGCCAAGATGAAGAAGTATGTTTCTCATATGTTCATTAGCATCCACATAATAAAACACTTGCATAGGTTATTCAAGTTTGTTAAATTTCAAAAATAATGTTCATTATACGCAGCTGTTTTAGCATATCGAGGCAGGGTCTCGATGCAAGATATTTTCCTCTCAGCTGGCAAATTGCATTTACTTGTGCAGGATTTGCTAGATGCTGCTGAAGATGTTACTGCCGCTTTACCCATTGGAAATGTCCATTCCTCCGCTGATGACGAAGATCAGGTATGTATAGCATGAAGATCATAAATCCATGAATGTTTTCTTTGACTACGTTGTCCTTGTATTCTTAAATGCCCCCCAGTTAACTTTGTAGCCTCTCCTTTGAAACTTCTCCACTTCTGAAAACCTCAACCGCACCAATCACATTTTAGTTTCACCCTAGAGAATCACTGTCTGTGACACAATTTTACTGGTCTTAGTTTGGGACAATACACCGATTAGTCCCTGGTCTTTTTTCAAAGTTCAAGAAGTCATTCAAATCCTTTTAATTTAAAACATCCAAAGTTGGTCCCTGGTTTAGAAGTTAAATTCCATGGTAAAGACCAATCCTGCGCGTTTAATAAAAAAGTACAATTGGACTTTTACTAAAATGCAGGGACTAATTGGTGTATTATCCCTTTTATTTTTCGTTTCCAATGAATTCGTATGGATATCCAGAGCAGCATGTGATATCTTATGCAAGTAGTTATGGGATTTGCAGGAACCTTTGTGGAGCTTGCGAATCCTTCAGATACTGACATTGATATTCCTTCGAATTTTGATTAGAAGATGTGAAGAAAGTGAAGGATCTTTGTAAATTAATGGGACTGTGAGTCTTTCAGCTATAGACAACCAACCAATCCGATCATCTGCCCTGCATTCACCCGCTAACCATCGGAAACTCTAGCAATGTTGATATATGAGTGCTGGGTTTCGGATCATGTACAATCAGTCAGGTAGGAGATATGATTTATTTGTTTGGTGCTGAGAGAGAACTTACCGTATTGATTCTGCCTTTTCATGTCTGGTGACATAAAAACGAGCAGGGGATTAGATGTACTTGCAGTGTTTCTAATGTTGTTGACTACCGAGTCTGTAATTTAAATTGTTGGATTGTTCGAGCATTGACATAATTTGGTGTATGTGATAATAATACTACTTCCGTCCAAAATATATGCAAATTTTTACATGCAATTACATATAAAAATTTGCATCTATTTTGGGATCGGATAAGTGGTGGTAATAATAATAATAATATAAAACACCCTTTGGCTCATTTTGGATACTGCCGGCTAATGTTTTTAAAGTTTGAGCAAAAATAAACATGAATAAACCGAGAGGAAGAAAATTCTTCATTCATTCTGTGTCATGACATATATATACTCGAGTAACTATACTAAAAATTATGATAAGCGATTAGCTCGTATATAGTTTGCGACATTATAATTTGTTTTCCTAAGCATAAGTCTGCAAAAAACGAAATGCACAGCGACAACTGATTGTAGAAGGGAGAGGATCAGTTTATCCTCACAAAGATGTTTTGTAAAGGTTCCCCCTCCATGTACTCAGGAAATTCTTCCATAGTTTATTCAATTACGTCTCGAGTGATCAAGAAGATCCATCGGGACGAATTACCTCATGGAAATCTTCAAAAGGTGAGGATCCGCTAGAAGAGTCGCTTTCGTATGTGGTCTCCCTTGGAGATGATGGAAGTGAATCCCTCTGTTGGGAGGAGGAGCCTGTGATAGAAACAAGGCATCAAATTCTGTCTGGTTTGTATACGATACGGATGAATTTCATATCCCCTCTGGCATGTTTCACTCATGCCAAACCTCAAAAGGAAAATCGGATTGGAAAAAAGAGAGAGAGAGTAGATACCTTTCTGTCCTTTATTCCGGAACTTCTTGTATGGCGTCTAATAAGCTTCTTAGCTTTTGTTATGGTAAGCTGTCTCGCATATGGAGAGAATTCAACCTCACTTTCACTCCGCCTCACCTTGGAAATCATTATCTGCTTCTCCCCCTCATCGTCCGCAGTACAAAAGCCTTGGCCTTCCCGACGCTGAGTACTAAACAGACCTCTAACTGAAGTGACAAATCCATCACCTGCTCCGTCCGTCGGACGCTTTAGAAAAGTAAGTTGATCCGGTTTCATTACTGGATCATTTTCTATGAGATTCAGGTCGGTGTCAGGGAACAGCAGTTGAGCTGGATTCTTTCTGACTGTTTGCTTTGTCCTTAAATTTTTTGCCCTACAAAATAAATAAATAATGAAAGAAAGTCCCATGGAAATGGAATACACAATCTAGCCTCATGGGTTGGTGAAGAAATTCACCAAAGAAATTGATATTTGTAACTCGGTAATGAATATCACACTATGATGATGTAGGACCATAAAAAAGTCTAATATTTACCAATACCTAATCCAGTAAAACTTGCATGTTAGGAATTACTTCAAATTGGATAAGAAACCTAACATTATGCTTTTAAACCAAACACGTAGGTACAACAGTACAGATCCATACCTGCATTCCAGTAACAGATTTCAGTGACTCCCCAAATAATATGCTTTTTTACCCTCGAGAAAAGTCTCCTCCAAGTTCCAGTAAACTCGACACGGTGAAACGTGTCCATCAACAACTTAAGGTCATTAACAACAAATCTTGACCCTTCATAAGTGACAAGTAGCTCCACCTGTATCAGAGTAGTGAATGCTATTTATGCATAAACCAACTCAATGAAATGCGAAATATCATATTTACAAATGAAGAACTGACCTGGCTGATCTTGATATTGTGAAATTCCATCATTTTTCGAGGCCTTGCAGTTTTCTCCTCATTTGACTTTCCAACCTTTTTCTCTTCATGGGATGATCGACCAGGCTTGATAGTTTTTCCAGCTAATTTGTTTTAGAGGATTCATCTTGTAAATCTGTAGAACTGATTGGGAGCGGTTTTTCCTGAAGACATACCCTGCAGAACAAGTTCATTTAGCATAGATTCTGCCACCGTCTCCTCCCATGATCGATCAAAAGATGATGTTCTTCTCAACTCTGGGTTTGAGCCAGAAACAATATTTTTCTTAAGGCTTTGTAACTTTGATTCCTGCACAAAGACTTTGTTATTTTGACAATTCTGTCAATTGTGTGTAGATCAGATAAATAACATCGTATGCAGTAATTCCTCAAGAACAAGGCCTACAAATGAATTATCAAAGGAAGTGGCCTTAGGCACATGGTCAAGAAGACTTCAGTACTCACTTGGAGAGGGTGGTCAGCATTTGAATTAGACGTAGAGGTAAGCGTAGAGGTAAGTGTAAATATGCCGGATTTGGATGAGGCCTTCTCCTCTGACTCTTTTGTTCCAGGACTGTTTGAAGCGGCTGCTTCATTGGTTAATAAACCTTTCTTAACACGCCTTGCCCCAGCTGTTGAAACCTTCCACACTTCCTGCATGTCACAATGCAAATGTAAAATGCAGCAAAACAACACGTTCAATCGGCTTCGTTTGAACAAACTATTGACTATTGAGATGTTTGCCGAAGAGTTAAAGCACCCAAGTACTTTCTACCAACCTGCCGTCTTTGTGAATCCTGTTCTTCTTCTGGGAAGAAGTACTGCCACATCATTCTGTACATCGTCTCAGTTAAATGAATCTTAAGGGGATAAATCTCTACCTGCGGCATACAAATGTAATGTATATTTAACAAATAACAATCACTTGAAAAGGTAAAGATTAACCTAATAAATAATGAACAGTAAGGAACTCCCATGAATTCAATGTTGTCCAATGTCCATCAAATGTTAAAATCCCAGGTTGAAAATTACAGTCACATTGAAGGATTGATAAGCATAATTCGGTAAGACTGGGTTTGGTTCGTTTTGGTATGGTTTGGCCTTAAACCATAAACTGAATATTATTAAGCAAAAAGAAAAGAAAAAATAAACACAGGAAAACACAATTTGGTTAAATTGATCTGTCTAGCAATTTACTAGCAACTATGTCGTGGCAAAACTTACAGCAAACCAGTATGAGATATCTGATTACAAATCTAAACTTTATGTTATCTCTACCGAAGGTATCTAAAAATATTGTTTAGGGTAATTACCAATGAAAATATATATAAATTACCTGGAAAAGTTCAAGCGGAGAAGACCCATCTTTTGGAGCTCCCTGCTTTGCATCTACACGAAGCATAACCTTTCTGCATGCATTTGAAATTTTCACACCAGATGGAATTAACTTTTAGCAAGTTGTACTGGTTGTATTATATGGCAAGAGAGTCAACTGAATCATAACGTAACTTAAAACACATTTTATGCAAGTTGGGATGTCACTCCAAGAAAAGTAATAGAATTTTATATTAGATTTGTCAAAATCCACTGAAACTGGAAATCTTGACAAGATTTATGAGGGAACAGGAGCAGACACAAATTTAAAAGTAGAGCTTCTGTAAATCAAACTGTTGAAAGTTTCTATGAAGCATTTCAAATTTAAAGGCAGCAAGCTGCTATACTGAAAAACACATTTACCTCTAGCACTAACAGAAATCAAAGTCACAGACTAAAGGTGGCTCGAATCCAGCATAAATAATAATAATAATAAATATAATAATAATAATAATAATAATAATAATAATAATAATAATAATAATAATATAATATTATTATTCAGAGTTTGGTATAGGTGAAGAAAAATACTGAACATAACAGAAACTATGGAAGAGGAAAAACCCATACTTTCCCCATTCAGGCGGAGGATTCCAAGCTGATAAAAGCATATCTGACTTTGCATTAGGTAGGTAATTCCTAACAACAAAATACTTTGTTGTAAACTGAGCAACACCAACATCTTTGTAATCCCGATCAAAATCGTAAATCTGCAAAGAAAACGATAAGATTTAGCATTATCTCATGAATCAAATGCGCTATAGAGTCGTTAGGTAAATTAAAGAATACATATTTTGAACAAAAACAAAACCCTTGCTACATAGAGGTAAACATTGTATACATGGCCATTTAAAGATACCATCTGGTTTCCTGTTCAATTTCTTGTCAGTCACTAGAATACGTTCATTACCGAGTTCATAGTCTACATAGCAACTAAAAGCTCAAATGCTGCTGCACACAACTTTAAACTTCCCTTTCACTGGGATTGAATTAAGTGGGTATGAGGTCAAGTTTGTTATAAGAGCAAGAAGCTTTAAGAGGGCTGGTAAAAATAAAGTTTAATTTGCTACTGCTATATGAATGCTAAACCTAATGGCTAGATATTGCATGAGAGAATTTAATTAGTACCCTGAGCTTGAATGACCAAGACAACTAGTACATGCTCACCATGTCATTTATCTCAGCCTCTGCAAAGGATTTTCCATCTAAAAGCATGCTCCAAACAACTTTATGTATTTGCAGAGAAATACGCATAGCGTATGAAGGGCTTTGTTCTTCTCCTTCTCCATGAGTCGTAGCTGAGCAGCTTTCTGAAGAGCTACCCGTAATGATGCAGAGGCTGCCTTCTTAGACTTTTTGTGCATTTACAAGTTCTCTTTTTAGCCCTTTGCAACTGAAAAGGTGTAGCTAAGGTTACATAATTGTATAGAAACAATAACACAAACTATAGAAAGAAAACAATTACTCGATGAATATAGCAAGTAAACTCCCATAGTCACCACTGAGCAGGAAACCAGTCGGTAATTGGATCATCACCAAACATATGGACGAAAAAATTAGAACACCATGTAGGTGTTCCACATTTTAAAATGTGCCATACAACCAGCAAGCTTTATCAAATAAATAAATATATTTAAAGAACTGCTTCCAAAACCTTGAACAACTTGGTGACAACACATACAAGGAGCACTCTCATATGAAGTATCAGAATCCATGCCACAAATGCCACTAATAATTTCAAGTATCAAAACAAACACATCTAGGAAGTGACAATACAGCCAAGCCAATCAGTTGAGAAAAACTTAAGCTGTTAATTGATCAATGCATGAGAACAAAAATCATTGCAGAACAAGGGTAGGAAACGTAGGCAAAGCAACTAGTGTCAAGGAAAATCCCCAGAAATAAAACTTTAAAAATAATTTACATGGATAACTCATACCAAGATAGATTTTTCACCAGTTATCATCCACAAATCACCCTCCTTCTCAAGACTCTGATCTCCAGAAATATCACAATAGAGAGACAGCTTTCTGATGTCAGCTAGGATCAACTTCTGATCCCTGCTTCTCTCTGCTCAAGGCCTATTCTCGCCAGTTCCACCTCTTCAACACCATCAGGAACTACCTCGTCTGCCTCTTCTTCCACATCTTCATCATCCTCAGCAGGAAGTGACAGACTACTCTTCCGAGGCCTGAATCCCAGAAACAAATATTCAGTTTTAAAGTATTTCCATTGACTGTACCATATTATTGCAAGTCCAACTAACTGACATGATCCGACAAGCTGCAATCTATGCATCAATGATGAGATCATCATGAAAGTGGAACTTATAACCACCTTCCCAGAGAATTAACCAAACAATAAAATATGCACAAATAAATGTTTCAGATTGTCCGATGAGGTGACCGACAACTCACTACTGCAAGTCATCTTGTGTCGGCCAAAATTTAAGAATTTACTAACATGACTCTCAAATTGTTTCACTTTCAACCATCATAACATAAAATCTTAAGAGGTCAAAGAACTTTGGTCCTTCGCAAAATTTCAAACTATAGTTCACAGCCAATATAACAAATACAAACTGAGTAAAATCATGATGCAGATGAAAAACGAAGACTAGACTAGACGAGACACCTTATGTACCAGTAAAGAATGCACACACTTGCTTGGCAAGTTATGGAAGCTGAAGACTAATCTACACAATTAAAAATAAAAAGCTCTCAGACGGGACAACTTATATACCAGTTCCAAAAGAGTAATCAATAACATGAGGACCTCCTGCAAACAGAAGACTAGTCCAATATGAAGCTTATAGCATATTCAAGTCTAAAAGGACAAAACAATAACTCACTTCGGGAGTCGTGCAAACAGAAGATTAGTCAGCACATCAAGCATGACCTGAAACTGGCGAGATGTCATTGTTGCTGTTATATTATGGGAATTGAAAGTGAGCTCTTTTAAAGGCTTCACCTGCAAGGGATGAATCAAAAGCCATGTAGTAAATGGTCCTAACTTTGAAAGTGACACAGCAGAAGAAACAGCAGGCATTAACGTGCATTAACAATAATCATCCATGCAAATACCAGAAAATGTCAAACTTAAGTACAGATACATAAAAGAGGCAAATTACCTTCAACTCAGGAGTCCCACCTTTATGTCGTGTGTACCGAAAGTACATATCACATGGCATAAACACTCTTTCAAGAAGAGCACCAGTGCGCTTCACTTTTGGAGAGCTCCTACGAATTTTTGGAAGCCACTGGATTCCTGCCCCTGGATCAACGTCAGTTGGTGCAACATGAGCCTGCACATGCTCCAACATAACAGAAAACTCCATGCGCTTCCACATCATTTCTGGTTCGCATTCAGGAAGCTGAACATTTTCTGTGCCAAGAGCTTGTTCTATCATCTCGTATCCAACATGGAGAACTGAATGAAATGACCGGGCTAAAACACGCCCACTAACAGCAGCAAGCAGAAATCTACCCTGGAGACAGAAATTAAAAATTGTAAATAGTTATAGTAATAATAATAATTATGACACTATCACTACTGCTTCTGGTGACAACGACGATAAACAACAACCAATAAGGTAAAAATCATGATGACTATTGCCAAGAAAACATATTAACATTATGGTATTGTTTCTGGTTTCATAAAAATAAATTGAACCATGAACCAACTGCTGTTTTGTAGTTGCTGATACAGTGATATTGATGCTTTCAGAAGTACTTCACTTGTTACACTTGCCCTCAGTGATGTAACCAATCAACTAGTTATAAAATAGCAATAATAATATGATGAAGGTGATGAGGATTACAATAGTAACATACAAACAATACAAATAATATGCAGCCATGATCAGATAATACCAGAAACAGCAGCATGGTTGCACAGCTACTATAACGGAACATTCACATTGGTATATGTACAATTTAAAGTACAGTAAAGAAAATAATGACACCTTATATATAAAGAAAATAATAATGATACGCACAAATAAATGGTTAGCTTAGAAAATGGACCTCAAAACATGAGCAACTTAAGACAGGTTAGAAATATAAGCAACATATATGCAACGCCAACTAAACGGACAACCAAAAGAAGGTCCAAAATAAGAAATGCTTAAGGATGAGATATCTCAAGAGAACACACAATGAGAGACACAAACCCAACCAGCGTATTTTTAAAATTTATAAACTTAAGTATGAATGTTCAAGCACAAACAATCATATGTAAGAGTTTGTCAACAAGAATGATGACTTCCCCAAACAATAATGGTAACAAAAAATTGTTGGTATCTTTTTCCTAGCTTTCGGACATGTCATGACAGTGTGTTTCTCTCGTGAAGAGTTTTTCAAACTTACATTAGCTTCTTCTGAGTGCAGATTAAATTGCGGCTCAATGACATTCACCATGAAATGACGAGTCCCTTCCTCTTCAGGTTCGTTGATGTTTCCATCATTTTCTGGTTAGAGCATGGCACACGGCGCAAGACAAAATCTTAATTGAACAATAACATAATAGGGTAACTAAAAATATAGATAAAGCGATAAAGCTTGAATGAATGGAGCCTAAAATAATGAAACGCAGGCAGTAAGCAGACACTAGAGTGATGTGTGCAAACAAAATGTCATCAACGTCCAAAGTAATAATTAAAGCTTCATAGAGTGTGAAAACAAACCAAATGCACCGGACGGAGGGTTCTCTGTTTTAACTGAATGTGATGGAGACGAGACAGTGGTTTCCGCCTCTGCATCTTTAGATGGAGAATTTGCAACCAGCAGATTTTCGCTAGGCAACTTGGAACTATCATCTTGAGACACTTCAGCTCCATCAGACTTCTGGTTCTCTTCAAGTAATTTCCTCTGAGCATATTGCCTAGAAGGTGAAGGTTTCGAGGGGGCAAATGCTTTGGACAGTCCACCAACGAAGGACCAAACAGCATCTCTATTTTCTAAGGTCCACAAGAGCTTAAGACCATAAACGAAAACACGCTGGCAATTGTCAGCTATTACCACGTGTGTAGCCATCATCATCACTTGGATCTGATCTTGTGTGTTCATCACTCTCACTTGCATTCTCAAACTCAGACCTAACGTACGTCATCTCCACATTTCTTCTCCCAGCATCTTGCCATGCCAATAACCTCATGGGGTCTGCTTTTGGCGCCTGCTTTCTTATTGTAAAGTAATCAGATGACAATAGAAACCCATCGTCTCGATGTCTTTTCGGTGCATCCATTCAAATAGTTAGAATTTTCACTTGAAACTTTATCGAGAGATGCAGTCTGAGAATTTTTCGTTGTCATCTGCACTACTTTTGCCGAGCTTGTGCAAGCTTCTTTATTCTATAAAAATCTTCGGCACGTGAAGGTCAACACCCTGGTAAACAAGATCAAGAGTTTCACGCTTGCATTCAAAGGTAAATTTTTGCTTACCCCGACTAAAATACATTTCATATTTCAACTTATTCATAGTAAATGTCAACCCTTTCGCAGGATCTTCCGCATCTAAAGGCAAGTGCTTTATAGAGATAGGACTCAGCATCAATACGAAGCATAAATTCTAGTCATCACTCTGTCCATTGACAAATTGCCTGATCTGGGAATTCGAGGAACTCCAAATCGAGGCCATCGGGAGAAAGTTCGCAACTTATGAGGAGGAAGATAATTCAAGGCCCAGAATTTATTCACCCATGCTAAAATCGGTGAGCACCAAGCTTAATAGTTGGTGATGCAGGCTTATCGGTCGAACCACAAACACTTGGGTCAGTCGCATTATCTGCCAAAGAGACAGAAGGGTTTGTTTCTCATTTGAGGAAGGTCTAAAAGAAAAAATTCCAGCTGAGGGACAGAGAAGTAGATCTAAAAGGATCAAAAACGTAATCCCGAGGCTTGCCTTCAACAGGAAGTGAAAATAAATAATGATTCATTGGAGTTCCAGAATCACATCCCCAATCCATTGTAACTTCTAGAGTAAAGACTGGCAATTCAAGAAAAGAGTAACTAGAAATGCCGCTGGGAGGTTTTAAGTTGCGACGATTTAGTAAACTCTCTAAACTGCTCAATAAGACGTTGAAATCCTTTGCAGAGACATAAACATGGCCGTCCGACTGCTGAATCTCCATAGATCCAGTTAGAATTTGAAGTTTGTCAAGCTTTTCATAAGGATCTGTAGTGGCAAGAATATGCCATTTAGTTTCAGAAAAGAATAAGCTGATGTGTCCATGAATGTAATTTCTCATTTCATCCCACCACGGTAAGCTCTTCTCCTTTTTTTTGGTGGAGTAATTAGTGGGCCAGGATTCCTAACACTTAGATTAGCCCTCCGAAGAGCCACAGTAAAAGCATAGCTTACATCAGTGAAAACAGGTTCATATCCAACTCCAAAAGAGACTTCCGCCTTCTGAAAATACAGGGGCAAATCAAAATAGGGTTTCATGGGAGGTGTTGTGCCAGTAGCAGAGCGAAGCATGGAAACCTTTCTCCATCGTCCTATAAAGACATCTTGGTGAACTTGGGGCTGGAAACTTGTTGCCTGATAACATTGAAGAAGAATTACAGCGGTGACCAACAAGTAACAGGCCCAAAGTAAAATCATGACATAAAAAGTTGCAACCACACAGAAGAAGACATGGGTTGTCTCACACTACAACCACTCTTAGATAAGCCAAACAGAAAGCACAAACAACTAACAAGTGCATGGAAAATACAACATTACTAGAGAGAGACTTAGAGTTTAGACCATTTTCGAAATTACTCAAGTCACAGCCATAATAAAGGATCCATTACGCTCATTGACAATCTTGATGTATCATGAAGTATTATTGTTACACATGTAGAATGTTGTGGTAAACTTCAAGCAAAGCAATCTATTTTTAATAGAGAGATTTCAGAATGGAAAAATCAGTGTGATTTTGGAAATTGTGATGACTTGTACAGGTATGTCAAAAGGCAATATAGTTATGAAGTAGTTGTCATCTGCAATATTAAGTTTTGTAAAAGAGAGAGGCTATATCTTTCCGAAAGGAAGTGTAGCTAGCATAATGTATCCCCTGAAAGACTCTAATTAGAATAATAGATGATCAAGCCATGACTATCAAAACTATTGGACGTTAATGGTCTCGGGACCTGTGAGTATTCAGACTATCGATCATTTTCTACGAAAAATGTTAAATAGAAGAACCATAAAAACAAATTGTTTGGGGAAGGAGAAAAGTGGGAGCGACAACAAGAAAATTACCTGCTGGGCTAAGATGACACGGCCTTCACATTTACCAGAGGATGCAAAGAAAAGAGGATTCGTATAATCTCTCAAAAGCACCGCCAGAGAGCCAGTCTGCAGAAGAATGTTGCTACCATAAAATCTTGAAAATGGTATATTATTTTCAAGACAGACAGGATCAAGCTTCCTCACAATCTCAATCATCCCTTCATCTCCACCTTCAATCCTAGTCAAGGTAACGTCTAAATCTGTAGCAGATAGTGATAGTAGAGAAGTTCTAGCTGTACTAAACTTAAAACCAGCCTGGAATCCATTTCTACAGGCACCTGAACCATCTGACATAACTAGTTTCTCACAAGCCTGGTAATATGACTGAAATGCTTGCTTATAAATTTCTTCTTTCATTTTCTGGATTGCTGAAGGATCTTCCACATCTATCTCAACTCCATTATAATTGACTTTTTTTCCGGAACAGAATCATTTGTCTCAGTAGTTTTTGTTTCGCTGGCGTTGAAAATAAGCTCATCCAAAAATTTCAACCGGACAGCTAACTCACAAGCCTCTTTCTTCATCAGCGGATAATGCTCATCTAGCCAACCCTGCATCGGTTCCTCTTCAATGTCAGCTGTTAGTTTACGAATACAAAACCTCACACGTCCAAATTTCATCGAACTAGGCCTTTTAGGTTTTGAACTTTCTTTCTTGGGAAAAATAAGATTGCTCTTAGCAGTGGTAACTAGCTTTAAAGCTCGCAACATTTCCTCGACGGAATCATCAATGGCACGCAACTCCAACCTGTAAGGCAAGCAAATATGAACATCGAGTCCTTGAATTACCCAATCCCACATAGTGCCAACTGCTACACTTGCATCAGATGAATTAACAGAGGTACTTTGGGATACGAGAAATTTGCATTCGACTGCTTTTGAATAGCCTGGCTCCATTGAAACTAAGCATAAGTCCTTCAAGAAGTACACCTATGCGAGCGTTTTCAGAGAAAATTGATTGAACTTGCAACACTGTGTCAACCCCATCTCCAACTGCAGCTGATACAGTCAGCATTTCCACATCAACAGCAAATATCGATTCTTTTTTCTTGTTCTTGTTGGAATGGCCAGGTTCCACAACGACTTCTTTTTCCGGTTCAGCATCTCTCACACTAGAATTGTTCTCTTTGCACTCATTACCGTGTTCCTGAACCTTCTGCTGATGAATCAGGGCTTTCAACTGCAGACTAAGCTCAATAAGCGATAAATGCAGATCAGGCTCCCATCTAATTGTAATATCAGTAGCACTAAAAAGAGAGCAGACAGCAATTTCCTTAAGACCTCCAGAGCGCTGCACAAACTTTGCATTTTGCATGTCAAACAAAATTACTTTTGTATTGGGAGTATGTTCTTCCATATATTCCTGATACACAGATCTGTCTCGCTCAAGTTCAATCTGGGTAGACTGTTTCTCCTTGTTCACGCACAGGCTAAAATGGAAAATGTCAAGAGAGACAGAGTACTTTAACTTCTGCCTTTCATCAGTAACCGTCGACATCACATTCGCAGTGCGAAGTGTGCCATCAGCAGAGACAGTAATAACAGTTCGGCCACCTTGTGATCCATAATTTACACGTTTTGGATCAGCAACAACAGCATTTTCTAATCCAGCTTCGCCACAAAAGTTTACAGAACACCTTTCAAGACTGAATTTTAAAAGTCTAGTTCCTTTTCCTGATGGTTTGGATGCACTTCCTCCCTTTACCTGAGTGGTTTTCTTACCAGAACCAGATAAACTTTTCAAAAGAGCTTGATAGGACAAAGCAGTTCAGTATAAGAGATTCAACACGCTTGAAAGTAAAATACACACCCATGCCAGTCACATCAACAGAGAGAACCAATTTACTCCTGGAACCATCTTCCTCAGATGAATCCATGTCTCTTTTGCCCCAATCCAAACTAACCTTTGCTATATTTATCAAGGAACCCGAATTCGATTCAACTCCAAAGTGGCTTTCTTTTAAGCATTCCTGATATTCGTCTTCCATGTGCAAGTTTAATTCACCAAGTTCCATGTGAACAGCAGTTCCCATATTTGAAACATTATTTGCAAATATGTGAGACGACTGCGAACAACCCTACAATGACATATCCAACGTTTAAATGCTCAATAGATGTAGCTATTATATGAAATGCAAGTTAAGATAAGGTTGCATGAATATGCCATCCTTTTCTGATATAAAGAAACATTAACTCATTAAAATGGGCCCGGCTTCCCAAAGCTTAGGGGAATTTAAATTCTATTAATCTGCGGTTTAATTTGAATGCTAATTATTAAGAGTAAACACTCTTCACTGAATAAAATTGTTGAAAGACAACCAGAATGGAGCACAGGCAGTATAAATAGAGCATTATGTTAAGGTTACTGATTAGTTTACTTGCTTTGACAAATATAGTGAGCGATTTATACACCCGAGGATCAAAATATTCAGCAGCCGGAAGTCCCAGTTGAACCCAGCAAGAGAAAGGTATCACAATCAACAAGTTTACAGTAGCCAACTAAAGGATGATTAGGTTGGTAACTTACATGATAAACTGGTGATCCACTAGCACTGTAAAGCACTATAGTCATCTCAGGGGCAGAGGCAGTACAAGTCCATAAGATCGCTTTAGTCTCTGTAGGCCGTGACTTTTCAGCTATTGAAGTTTTCTCTCCAAGCACCATTTTTTTGTTCTTCGCTGATTGGAGGCGCAGCCATGGTTTTAATCTGCTGATTATGACATTGCACTGGGTACCACCCAGCTTTATATCAACTTCAGCTCTGATTGGCAAAGATGGCTGACAAGCAAACGATACATTAAAAATATATATATATATATTAAGAACATAGAAATACAAGTTTCAGATCTCTACATGCCCCCATGAAAAAGTATGTAGCAAACAATGAAGCAAGTGAAACCAATCATTCAAAATAACCAATCCCAGAGCACTCACTCACAAAATGAATATCAATCATTACTTCAATAAATTACAAGGAAAAGTGAAGGAGGAGACCTTCTCCCTTCCAAAACATCTCTCTATTATTTGGCATGGACGAAATAAATATGCCTGATTTGTTTGGCACAGCCTTCAAGAAGCCATTTTAAAACGAAAAAGATAATCAGGACTGTTTGAATAACTAGATTTCCACATCAATACCTAGTGTGTTTGCCAAGTAGTTGGTATTTGAAAGCAGTGACCTAAATCATAGAATAACAACAATGATAATCAATCACACAAAAGTAACCACTGACCTACCTGTCAAAAGTCATAGCTACCTTATGAAACTAGTTAGCCAACAAGGCAATTATAGAGAGAGAAAATTGAGGAAATTTCTGAAGGGATCAACTAACATAGCTTGTTAAATAAGTTACATGTGAAGAGAAAGGGTAGTACAAGAATAATATCAAGTTGAGTCCTATAAGCTAAGCAGGAGCACATTACAGGTGCCTAGATTCAGAACAAACTAATTTTCTAGTACTGAAAATCTCTATGCAGAAATGGTCGGTGCATCCTATTGGCATCCTCGAAGCAATATGACAGAACAGTTCAACCAGACTGGCATTTGATTCACCTACAGATCCTATATTACAGATGGGATCTCATTGTATCATCAGGAATGAGAATGATAAAGAACCAGGTCTGACACGCACGAATGACAACTTAAACCATGATACCAGCTCGACAGATGACATCAAAGTGTAAAAAGATTAGAAAGGTAAAAAGTTTGAAGTAACTTATCAACCTAATAAAGAGTCGAAGCTGCCCTAGACCTCACCTGCAATGGGACGTAGACAAACGATACAATATCAGCAACTCATTATCTCAAAGACAGACGACCTCTGCTTCTCTTAGAAGCTGAAATGTAAATATTAAAATCATGTCACAATAGTATAAACAAGTACGACGATTACCTCAACAAGATGAAAAGATAAATTCACGTATTTCATGTATTTCACTAAAATCCCAATTGAAACATCCAAGTATGAACCTCTCCCCCATATCTTCAGTGGATCCGAGGATTGTCAAGCTTTTCAGTTTGGATCCCCAATAGATGCTAAGCTTTTCAATCCATTATACCAAAGTTCACGATGCCGAAATCTTACATCCACTTTTGAAATTGAAGCAAAGCTACCAAATTAACAAAGAAATTTC
>JANIEQ010000484.1:0-18873 GCA_024708375.1 Oxalis stricta | reverse complement strand
TATTTTTGCTGATTCTTAGGAAGTCTTAGTTGCTGCTGGTGCTGCCAGTGGTACTGCCATTAAGCTTTTTGGGATTTGGAAGAGGCTAGAAAAGTATGTTCTTTTGCAGTTTGCTTCTCTCATGAATTTAATTTTTAGCTTTTCGGAGTTTTGAGCCATTGTTGTATTTCCAGTAATCTCGCTAGTCATTTAGTTTAATGCTACATGAAAGAAGTACAAGTTATATGAATGGATAATAAAGAAATAGGATGCAGTCATGTAAGGTTGTAGATGATAATATGGGCGTTATATTTTCAGGAACTTTGACGTTTATATAATGTTATGTTGGTGCAGTTGTTCGCACATTGAATGGTCACAGATCCAATTGTATATCTGTGGACTTCCATCCGTTTGGGGAATTCTTTGCATCTGGCTCTCTCGACACCAATCTTAAGATATGGGATATCCGGAAGAAGGGCTGTATCCACACCTACAAGGGTCACACTCGTGGTGTCAATGCAATCAGGTTCACACCAGATGGTCGCTGGGTTGTATCTGGTGGAGAAGACAACACTGTCAAGGTTAAAGCTTCGATTCTCTTTAACTCTTTAATTTTCATGGTGTTCTGGCAGTTTGAAGTGAAATAAAAATTCTTTGTCTTTGGTGCGAATGCAAACCTGAGAGCTGAACTATGCTAGATAGTCTTGTATGATTCAGCTTGCTTCTTGGTGGAGTTATAATTTCCTATTATTCCTGGTTGAACTAGGACATAGAATTTAGCTCAATTTTCTAACTATAGCTGTATTAAGAATGGATAATTGAGGTTGTCTGATGTGACTTTATTGAACTGTAGCTTTGAGACATTCAGTGTTCAGTGTTATATATCTGTATCATAGTTTTGTTGCATAGAGGATGGATAATGTTTACATGTCTGAATACTAGTTGGATTGATACTTTGTTACATTAGGCAAATGAGGATACTCTGGCACAAAGTTAAATCCATGCTCACAATACACTGTTTGGCAGATTTGGGATCTGACTGCCGGCAAGCTGCTCCATGATTTCAAGTATCACGAGGGCCCAATACAGTGCATTGATTTTCATCCCCATGAATTTCTGCTGGCAACAGGTTAGATACATTTGTATAGTCCAGGCCTCTCGAAGTTGTTGTAAAATGTACTTTCTGTGATCAGTTCGTAAAATGTGCTTTTCGTAGCTGATTCTATATATTTCATCTTTTCCTTTATTAAGTTCTTATGCTTTTGACCCAATCCTATTTTAGCTATTGATGTTAATATAGACTCATTTTGCTTACTCTCTGTAGGTTCAGCTGATAGGACTGTTAAATACTGGGATCTTGAAACCTTTGAGCTGATTGGTTCAGCTGGACCAGAGGTAATTTGTTATCTCTCCTTTTGTGACATCATTAGCAAGGTCTATTGATTAAGGTTGAAATCAGCTTTTAGTAATCAGTTTCAGATATAATTTTATTGGTAAAGCTCATTTCATTTCTCCATGAATAACTTCATTTTGTTGCAGACAAGTGGAGTCCAGTGTTTGACCTTCAATCCCGATGGAAGAACTCTGCTTTGTGGACTGCAGGAGAGTCTGAAGGTATGTTCCTTTGAACTATTTTGTTTTGGGGAAAGTGACATTTTGCGACCAATATGTAATACTAGTATTTAGTATTTGGTTTCTGAATTTTTGTGTGTCTCAATAGGTTTTCTCATGGGAACCAATAAGGTGTCATGATTCTGTGGATGTGGGATGGTCTAACTTGTCGGATCTTAATGTTTACGAGGGAAAACTTCTTGGATGCTCATATAATCAGAGTTGTGTCGGAGTATGGGTTGTAGACATCTCGGTATGGTTTTCTTTCTTCATTTTCTGACATCTTTCGTGTTATGTTGAAATTTGATATGAAACTTCTAACCAGATCATCTGCTGCCATAAAACAGCAGACACGGAGCCAAATGCAATATGGGCACGATTCGATGTCCAATCAGAATCTAAAGCTTGCTCCACTGAGAATTTGTCAGTTCTGAATGAGAATTCCGTGAAGGCCAGTTTGGGGAGGTTATCAGTTTCACAAAATTCAGATGCTTTTGTAAAGGAAACCAAATCTCTTGGAAGGTTGTCTGTTTCTCAAAACTCAGACCCTGTAAAGGACAATCACTGAAGGTGTCAAAACAGATTGTTAATCAAAGTAACATGTCTCTTCCTTTTATTACTTACTCTAAACTCCCTACTAAGCTACGATTTTGACCTTGTTAAATTATTTCCTGAAGCCACTGGAAGTGTCCCTGGTACTCCTCAAAGATTCAATTCAAACACTGGTCAGAAGTGCTGTTCTGATTAGTTCAATGGGAGTTCCCAATCCAACTATATCAAAGAGAAGCACTGCAAGGGTTAACTCAACAATCAATCGCACCAGTGCTCAACAGGTCCGACATCGATACCTGTAATTGTCCCTAGAACTGATGCGAGGTTAGAGCAAGCAACTGAACCCCGAAAAAAAGTTAGCCTTGCTGAGAGGACAATGCCATTCTCTTTGCAGTCAAGAACCATCTGATTGTAGAAAATTCGCAAGCAACAGAGATGAAGTGGATCGGCCAACTTTTCTTTGTCGACCGAAAACATTAGGCTCTAAAGGCACAGAATTGAGTAATCCTGATGATCGGAGTGTATTTCCTTCCATTAGAGGCTCAATTCAATCTGGTGCAGAGAGGAGAATGAAGGATGATAAGTGTATTGTGCTTGGCAAAAGTGAAACAAACAACACAGTCTTAGAGCCTCCAGCTAGTTTCAGGGGTGAAAGTTGTACGTATTCAATTTCCCAGATTATATTTTCTTTCGTATAGTCTTAGATTTCTAAATTTCAAGTTCTATGACAGAAGATGCCAGATGGTCGTTGCTACTCTTTTGAAGTAACTTAAAACAATCTAGTCCTTTTTGCCCATTGGTTCATACTTCCTTGGTTTTTCATCCACATGCCAATCTCTTAATATATATGGTTGTCTCTGGCTCCCAGCTGTTTCTTGGTTTTGCGTGAATACTTTTTGTTTGTCTCTTCTGATGAAGCTCTCAAAATGTTGTTTCAGATGAAACTCAGGGGCATAAAACGAGCAGAGATGTATGTTCCTTGGACACTCAAACTCAAAGAGGAGGTATGCCCTTTATTAGTTACTGATTGATGCTTGCTTGCAGGAATCCATGGGACATTGAATTTCTAACCATTTGTTAAATGTTTTCTAGGTAGAATGCGTCCAGTTGCCATTAATTGGGAGAAAAGAGGAAGATCCAATTATGACTTAACGGCATCCACTATTTCCCCTGATGCAGCACCTGTCTATCGATGTTCTTCCTTTACATTCGGTACCGAGTAGATTTTCAACTCTGTGTCTTGTTCAACTTTTTGCATTAGCAGAAACCTGAAAGTTGCATGAGTATTGATTTGCTTTACAATGCAATTCATTGAATTTGGAGCATGACTATTCTGATTCTTGTTCTTCATTGTATTTCTGTAGTGGGTTGTTTGTCACATTTTTCTAACCCATGGATGGTATCTCATATGTTCCTTTTTTTCTTCATCTCAAATGTCAGAGGTACCGTCAAAGAGGGCATCCATCATATGTTGAAAAAGAAACAGTTTCTGTCAGTGATGAGGATGCATTTGCTGATATATTGGAACAACACAACCAATTTGTTAGTTCAATGCAGTCTCGGTTTTCCAAGTTACAGGTAACCGAACACAGACCTTGAAAATGCTCTCTAGTTTTGCTACAAATCCAAGTCTTTTATTCATTTCTCGTAACCAGGTTCTATGCTCTGGCAATGAACTCTCTGAATTTGAGATAAGACTGTAAAATTAATACATTTGCCTAGTTCTTGCATCAAGTCATTCTGAATCTTGCAATTTTTTTTTCCAGGCAGTCTATCGATATTGGGAAAGAAATGATCTTAAGGGCTCGAATTGTTGCAATGGAGAAGATGGCTGATCACGCTGTAAGCTTTCCTGTTCATGTCGTATCCCTCAGTTTCCATATATTTGAACAAAATTTCTTTTTAATTGTGTTCAATGTTCCAGGTTTTTGCCGATGTAATGAGCGTGGTGAACGAGAAGATCGACGTCGTCACCCTTGATATATGCACCTGTCTTCTTCCTTCTTTAACAAGTCTTCTAGAAAGCAACATGGATAGGTAAAAGTTTTCATTCTTAATTCATTTTTCCTTTTTAAAACCATCAGTTGAGCAGTTCCTCTAATTCGTCATATTACTTGTATTTTTAGGCATTTAAGCATTGGCCTAGATGTGCTGCTTAAACTTGTAAGAACATTTGGTTCGATGATCTATTCTGCATTATCAGCACCAAATTCAACCGGTGTGGATATCGAAGCCGAACAAAGATTGGAGAGATACAATCTCTGTTATGTCGAACTTGAAAAGGTCAAACGCCGTTTACCTGCTCTAACAAGGTTTGTGTTTTAATTATTATGGTGGGACATTCTTTTGCTTCTCAAGAGACTTTTAGAAAGTTCCTTTCTTCTTCAAGCTTTATGTTTTAACCTTTCTTTTCTTTTTCGTTTCGCAGAAGAGGAGGATTGATTTCAAAATCTGCTCAAGAGTTGAATCTAACCCTTCAGGAAATGTCCTAATCATAACAATACTCGATGGAAGCACCACTGTGTGGATAGCGTAGGCATTAGGTTAGGTTATGTTATAAATAGGGTTAGAAATGTAACTATCGAACTGAAAAACGGGTTTTCGAGTTTATGTATTGGTATTTTGACCGGTGGCTAACTAAGTGAAATAACAAAAAGAGAATTTGTTGAAAGAATTATCCGATGAAGAGTTTTTTTTTTTTTTTAGATTTTGTTCTTTATTTCTCTAGTTTGTGATATAAAATTAATATTCCCTCTATCTCTCTTAATATATGATTTTTTAGACTTTTCGTTTTGTTTCAAAATGATGATTCTAGATAATGTATTTTTATTATGTTTTTTGTGTTAATACTTTAAAAAAGGGATGTATTGAAAGAATTTCATGAAAAAAACAAGAAGCATGTAATGAAGCCGGAGATAATATATGATTAATATCTTCCGACTTCTTTTTCAATCGTAAGACGTTGAGAAATGTTAGAAATAATTAACTTAATGTAGTGACTCGATGTAATGATTAATGAAATGATGATACGTGTCACTAAATCTAATATTTTAATTGTTTTTACTTTGAATTTAAGAAAATAAAATCACAATTTAAGACATTTTATACCACATGTAAATACATCTCATTAATTCATCAGTATCAACATCACTATCCGTAAGACGTTCTACCAAGACATTTGGTCCATGAGAGTTGAAATACATGAAAACATACATATTGATCGAGTGAACGCAAAACATGAAAATATGTAGTATTTTTGAAGGTTTTATTTAGATAATGAATCTATCTCTCCATCAGCATACGTTATAAAATTTGCAACGAAGTGACATCTGAAAAAAAAAAAAAAAAAAATTGCAGCAACACAATTAGGCCAATTTCATTTCACTTTTGATATAGATCGTTACACCACCACCAATTCAAACTACAAATGACACCATCCACAACTAAACTCCAACACCATTACATATTAAGCTTAGAGTTTAGACTAGTCATTCATATTTGACTAACCAAGCTAGCTAATATAGTTTTCATAAGTTCAAAAGGAATAAAAATAGTTTTCACTTTTAAGACCATTTTTCCCTGCACTACTGATCTTTATTTCAAAAGATGTTAGACGATATCTTAATACCAAAGAAAGGACCTCACCTCGGGATGCAAGATTGCTCGACAGGAATGAATCGAACATTCAACATTTCGTTGTATATATAAGCTTCCCTACGGTCTCCATCAATCCTCATCCTGAGAAAAAGATTTGAATGTGCTTACTATAATCTGCATATGAGCCATCGACATTTCATTCATGTAAATATGTATATATGTTTCACCGAAGTCCCCATATAAAACTGCTTTTTGATCAGCAAGATGTTTGAATTTGCTTGGTCGATCCGGTAAATCGATATTTCGATATGATGCACGGTATGACCATATGAATGCTCTCTTCCATCTCTGCGCCTCCAACACGAATATTTAATCGATTTTCAGATATATGTTTTTTTCCCCAAAAAGAAAAGTGATGGGAGCTATTTCAATTAAGCCTTTATTAAAACCTTGTAAATATGAAGAGTATTGTTGGGTAAGTGCGGCACAAAAATTAAACAATCAAGAGAGTATTTATAGAATTTAGTAAATAAATTTTTAGGGTTCGCGAAATGAAGTGAATTATTGATTTTTACTGATTACATTTTGATATTTTTTCACCGTTTGAAAGTTTTGATGTCATTTACAAATTTCCATAATGCCTTGCCGAACTAATTTTAATTTTTTTCCACACATATTTCGAACTTAAAAACCTCTTCCGAACCTAAATAATTACAACTAAACTTCTCTCCTAAACCTAATAGCAATAATGTTAAAAATTCACATAAATAAAAATTAAATTATAATAAAATAAAACTTAAATTATAATAGGGATAAAAATAATATACAAACAATAATGTTTGATTATCACGAGACACGTAAATGATATTAAATTACAATAATAATAAAAAATAAATATGAAATGGAGAATGTTATTATAAATTTAAAACTATCAAGTTACACGACTATTTGAGATTGTCTATTAAAAGATCAGGCAATCGGGCAAAAGAAACAAGTACACCATCCATTATTAGGGCTAAGCATACGTAACAACAATTCATTCATTGTCACTAGTTAATAGTTATATCACGGGTACATTAAGATCGAGCACTTGACACTAGTGTCATTTGAGGGATAAATCGACAACAATTGACAAAATATTTACACAATTTATGATTATACATCTCTAAAAATTCTTAAATGATCATTATGTATCATGTCATTCTTATACCTCCGAATAAAGTTTCTCATATATCCCATCATCTATCTCAATTATATTGACCTTCCGGATGAAATGAATTAAATTGTTAAAAGCCCTCACGTCACGTGGCTTCCTTTCTGCTCCCCATCTACGGCATCGTTTCGTCTTGACGCCATATATACACAACTTGTCTCTCCACTTAACAGAACTCCTGTGCAAAAGCCATCTTAAACCCTCTCAAGTCATCTCTACCCACCTCCATCGTACTCTGCCATGGCCGCTGGCCAACGTGGACGTCGCCTATTTAATTATTGAGTAGATCGATTGCTTGATACTAGTTCACGTTAAATTAGCTAATGTAATTTAAAATGGCCTCCCCCATATATTAAAGTATTCAAGTTTAGCTGATCATGCATCAAGTATATAATAAATTCCTGTTCATTACTATTTCATCTTATATTGTACTTTTGCTTCTAGGATTAGGCAAATTTACTCGACACAAAATATTGCCCAAATTTAAAAAAAAAAAAAAAAAAAAAAAAAAAAAAAAAAACCTCCAAAGTGTAAGTTTTTTTTTCCTCTACCCAAAAATTTCACACATTGTCAAACATCAACCAATCTAAAAAGTCAAAGTATGTGTTATGGTGTTTAATTAATAAATATTCAAAGATTTTATTTAGATCAATTGAATCAAATTTACTCTTAATTCCTTCTTACATTCGTTTTAAAATTTGCAACATATATAAATACGCTTATTTCATTCCAATTTTTAGATAGAGTACCTCACCAATCCTCTTCGACAAAAAAGAAAAACCACAATCTACAACCCAAACTCCACTAGACAATGGATTCTTAGAAGCTTAGTCATATTCATATTTGACTACTTAGCTAGTCATTGTTTTCAGAAATTGAGTCAATACCGCTGCGTACTAATCTCTATTTAAAAATGTCGAAAGTATGTCATCCTAGCTTGAAAGTAAGATCATCGCCATGGGATGCAAGATTGCTAGATAGGAACGAATCGAATATTCAACAATTCGTTAAATGCGCTTCGCCAATTATCTCCATGAATCCGCTCTCTTATCAGGAATAGGTTTGAATTCTTATTCTTCTGTATTAAAATATATATTTAATTAGGAATTTAAATATAATGTTGACACATTATAGCTAGATCCATTCGTAGATCTGGAAGACCATTATTTTTTTCTGGTTTTAGTTTATGCTGTTTACCTAAATTATTTCATGGAATCAGATTTTTCCACAATCATCAGATAAAAATCTTTTATTTCCCTTCAAACCAAAATTTTCAAAATTGATTTCTTGTCTGCTTCCATTCCACCAATGCCGAATTTTCCATCAATAGAAGAGAATTATCAGTTTTGGATTTGGATTCGTTTTTAAAATTCACAAGTCTCTATGGTAAAAAAATTTCAACTTTATAAGTTGACTACAAATTAAGTCCTTTTGAGTAAACAAAACCCTCACTGAACGGCTATTTGTTTGCTACTGGTTAAAATTTGTGTTGTATATTTGAATCATATGATAAATTGGATTGTATGTTAGTTACAAATTAACAGCAATGCAATGGAGAAAATGGAATTCCGGCTGGAAAAAGGTTTCTACCTGAGAGACATATGGAAGAGTCTGGCTCAATGGAGTGCTTGTGGACTCGGCGTTCCGATTCTCTTGGAAAACGGCATAGACAGTGTAGTCCAGTATTACACTCCCACCTTATCGGCAATGCAAATCTACACTCGAAATCCTATGATCAATGGAAAAAGGTTCGGACACTTTTTTTTGGATATATTTAATGTATTTGATCAGTCAGGCTAATGTATCAATTTAGAGCCAATGTTGATGGAAATTTCGTGTGCTTTCCTATTCATTATAAGTATTGATGATTAGGAACCTCGTAAATGTTATTCTTGTACACTTTCAAACTAAATAATTTACATGTATATAATTGTGCTTCATGTAGTGATAATTGTGATTCAAGCTTAAGCGCCAATGGAGGCAGCTCCAATGGAAACCTAGAAAAGGTGTCCACTCCATGGGCTATCGATATTGCGAATACAATGAGATTATAAATCCATATGATAGGATTCCGCTGACTCCAAAAGG
The DNA here is from genome assembly GCA_024708375.1 of Oxalis stricta. Classification (NCBI taxonomy): domain Eukaryota; kingdom Viridiplantae; phylum Streptophyta; class Magnoliopsida; order Oxalidales; family Oxalidaceae; genus Oxalis; species Oxalis stricta. Next base: position 9,833 of record JANIEQ010000484.1, on the reverse strand, counting down.
TATATATACTTACATATTTGTAAACCCTAATTATATATATATATATATGTAAAAAAATATTTCATTTCATTATCATGAAGTTGAACATTATATATACATTCACATTCAGTTTTATGATTATCTAATGGGGCAATTAACTTGAACAGGTTAAACAACTAGGAAAGGAGTATCCAGGAATACTCGACTTCAACAGTGTCGACCTATCGCCGAACACCTGGTTCGCGATAGCCTGGTATGTTATTCAACACTTCGTCTCTTTCAATTAAATGTTGAATCATCCATATTTAAGTCAAACATTCGATTAAGATCGTCATGGGGTTACTTGGTCTTGTGTTGGATGGCATGCTCTGGTGAACCAATATTTCTATTCAAACTAGTTTTCAATTAGTCTTCCTTTCTTTCTTTTATATCTTTTCTCTTTTCTTCATTTTAAAAAATTTTATTGATAATAAATTGGCATAATTTAAATTTATTTAACGACAAAATTTTCCTTAGAAAAACTAATTAGTAGTATAAACTTTCTGTCCTAGGCCAGACAAAGAACAATTAGAGGAAGTCTTGGACCCTCTCGTGGGAATGAAAAAGTTTTAGAAAATCCGTTATCTTGTAACCAGTTACTGTTATTGACAAAGCTTACTACTTTTAGTTGAAAATCATTAAAACTGTTACTCAGAGAAAAACTTTCTAAAATATGAATTCGTGTTACAATTTACTCCTCTCATCTCAAAATACTTGTCACTTCTATATATATTTTGTATAGAAAACATGATATGTAATTTCGGTATTCGTGCTAGTATATCGTATGTATATATATATAATGCATATTATAAAATTTCATCTCCATTAGAATGTTCATCCATATATTTAATTTATAAAGTTTCATTACTACTTACTAATTAAAGGAACTCTTGTTTTTTATTGTTTATTTTCTTACCAGTTACCCAATTTACCAGATTCCCGCTATGAAGAACGCAGAAGCCTTATCAGCGAGCTTCATCACTTACCATTCGCTATCAACCCATAACCATCAAGGTAGATTCATTAACCCTTTTGCATATATACTTCCATACTTGATTGATGCTTTAGGATCATAATTATTAATTAGCATGTCTCTCTAGCAATGCTATAGTTTTTCATTACACATAAACTTCTGTGTGTACCCGTATAACTTTGGGAGTCGGTAGTTTTCATTGCATAATTAGGGAGTATGTTTCAGTTATGTACAAGGTGGTTATAGATTTTCTATGCACTTTCATTTACAAACTCAATATATTGTAAGTTTTTTTAGCATAGAACGATCTTGATAATGTGAGTTTGTTGCTGTGGATACAGGGGGAGAACGTGAGTGAAAACGACCGCATCATAACCACAGACGAAAAGGAGGAAAAGGTCGTCTTTCGTCCTTTCGCCGCGCCACCTATACAAGCTGGCTGATAGTCTATGGAAGAAGCCAGACACGTCCGATGAGGAGCTCATCAATGCCATGGACACTGCAGCGTTTTCTTGGCTCAGCCTCCGTTAGTTTCAAGCATCACGACTTCAATTTCTTCATGACCGAGAAGTATTATTGGTAGAGAAATCGATGATCAATAATAGGGGTTAATGAATTACCGACAATTCCTTTTATGTGTTGGTCGTCAAGAAGGTTTATAGATTTTCAAGTGCATGTATGGGATTGCACATGTATCAAAACTTTGCCAAAAAGAACCTTTTATGGTTAACCATTGACAAAACAATAACCATCAACAGCTTCATAAGTTTTTTTTTTTTTTTTTTTGAAGTCAACAGCTTCATAAGTGCCGAAAGTATTAATGTGATCAATGCCTATCTTTTTCTCAGCTGATATAGTTGTAGTTGGCACCTTGCACCCGAACTTGAATTTAGCCTGAAATAAAATTATCTTTTCAGAAAATTATTGGTACAATACAACATAAGTTTCCTTCTAATCTTTTCCGATCCAAGGCAAAAATCAATAAAAGGGCAAAGACAGATTACAGACTGTACATTAGCTAAACACAAAAAGACTAATAGGATTAAGTGATAATGATGCATGTCTTTTAGTTCAGATTTCAAATCTTGAAGAACTTGTAGCCATATTCGGGATTCGTCATGCCATCCTCCCAATCACCAAGGGAGCGACCACCAAACACTACCTGCTGGATTCCTAAGTACCTATGATTAAAAGGATTATGAATGAGTAAAGAGTTATAAGCATGCCCAGAGGAAAAAAGATCTATAATATTCGAAAATTCGTGTCAAACTTACTCTGAACTCATAACTGTTAAGCAATTTAGAAGTACGTCAATTGCAAGCATATCAGATGTGCCAAGGTCAACCCTATGAGAAAAAAATTTATTGATGTGAATAAAAGAAACCACAGAAGGCTATGTTCTGCTAAAACAGAAAATAAGATGTATTTGTGGTACAAATTACCAAACACGGCCCCAGTTATCCTGAAACTCGACATTACTGATGTCGTGGAAAGAAGACGGCATCACATTAGAACCTTTATCGGCATCGTAGAGTGGATCAAACTCTATTGATGATGAATTTCCCAACTGCCATCAACAATTTCAAACTCAGATATAGCTAGGGAATAAAAGGAAGACGAGTTCTAAGGAAGAAGCAGTTCAGTGAAAAACCTGCAGATTGGAAGAATTGAAGGCACCCAAACGGCCCATAACATACCATGCCTGAATAACCTGGAAAAAGAAGATGTCTTTTAACTTGTATATATTTCCGTGCTATGTTTTCAATTTCTCGAGGAATCAATGAGAATATTTGTTCCAGAGAGGTATGAGAAGAAGGGGAATGGTTGATGAGTAACTACTTACGCTGCCAAGAAGATCAACATCCCTATCAGCAGGTGAACCGAATAATTCAAACCATATGTAGGAATCAAGAGGATTGAAGCTGCCAATTTCACAGGACGATTCCATCAATAAATGCAAGAAAGATAACAACAACTGATAATACTTCATAAAGATGTTAAAAGAAAGAGATGATGTGTTTTACTCTCTAAAGCTGACTTTGACGGCGAGGATAGAGCCAGTTTTTGATTTGGAGAAATCTTTACCCTTCTTTCGGACTCTTTCCTCGACCTGCAAGAATTTCAGAACATGTAAACACAAACATACAGTAACAAAGAAGAAATGAACACTTTCCAACATTGCTAAATACTAAAAATTTCCATATACTCATAACAACTGCCCACATTCAGTAAAAAAAACTTGAAAAAATGGATTCGGTCATATTAAAAATCAAAACTTTGTTTGGAATACTCAGTCAGAAATGCTTAGCACATAATGTGGAATGACTCTCATTCTAGAATTAATACTTTTTAAAAGAGATGCTCTGTCCAGTAATACTATCCTAGTCATTTTCAAGGATGGGGTTTGCCTTTTGTGAAGAAATATAGTAATCAACTTCCCCATACTTTAGTATATCATCCAAGTCATTTTCAAGGATAGAGTTTGCCTTTTGTGAAGAAAATTCTAGTAATCAACTCAACTCACTCATGCTTTATCAAATTAAGAATGTAATGATCGAGCTCGATTACGGATGGCTCTTTGCAAAGTCGAAAGTGTTGAATTGCAATGAAATTCTACTTTGCTTTAAATTAAAGTATGGATTTGTATTAAAACACAATCATAATAACAAAGTACAGTACCCGTTTGCGCATCAGCTCTGCATTGCCAATGCTATCACCAAGAACAGCTCGGAGCTCATCGTCGTTTTTGCAAGCGTCTTCAAGTACTCTAAAATTGACCATTAATCCATCACATTCCAACTTGAAAACACATAAATTAATCAACGAAATTTTCAGAGGCAGGATTATTCTAACTTAGCCCATGCAGGGTAGTTGTGGAGGCGGTCGTAGTCGCGCCTCCGCTTCTCTTCACGAACTTTGAGGGAGTCTACGGCCTCTCGCCGTCGTGCCGGAAGCCTTTACATTATCATCATCATCACTACTTATTTTGGCTCCACTTTTGCTCACGTATTCTTCCGAAGAAGCCTCGAAATAGCTTGAACTTCTTCTCCTTAGAGGAAATTGAAATAAGGGTAATTGCTGTTTGGGCATTTCAATTGTTTTGTAATTGAAGGATTAGGATTTGGACAACATAATCTTCCGATTCTTGCTGCGTTCGCCATTTTCTTAAGCAGAGTGTTATCTGAAAATGTGCTTACTTCCAAACTGTTCGGAAAAATATATTTCAGTCTTATTTAATGGGCTGTAAGCCCATTACAATCTATTTTTGACTACTTCAATAAGAGCACTTATGCTACTCTTTTAATTCGGGTCGGATATTCATCGATGATTTGTAATAGTGTACACAAGTGAAAATTATAAATGAACACATTGCATAAGAATAATCATAAAGAATGAAAGAATAACTTATAGTAGAAAACTTAACTAAGAAATATCCCAGACCACTTTACACTCAGTAGGCAGTCCTTGAGGAAATCTATTGGTGTCTTTGCAAAAATCGTAAATCATATAATTCTTTTGAACCCATTGAAGTCTTTGTTGGCTTGTAGAATCCAATTGTTGAGACATCCATGAAGAAGAGGCTTGAACTCCCACAAGATGATTTCCCATTAGACATAACACAAGCATTAATATTATCGGCATTGAAATTCCGGTAAGAAGCGGTGAAAGGAGCTTTTACTCCAATCTGTCTTCACTAAGCCTCCTCTCGTTGCCCAATCATCGGCATTCCATAGGCTCAGAGTAAATCCTCATTGGCTGGTTCTTAGGAAACGGTACTTTTTGTGATTCCTCATGTTCTTGAATTCTTTTTATTAGCGTATGGTCCATGGAGAAACTACAACAAACAAAGAGAGAATTTTGATTAATTTTATATCATACTATGGGTATTAATTTTATACTTTTTTTATATGAAATGTACAAAATTGACATGTATTTTGGGACGGACGGAATGTATCTACGTAGATATATACTTACGTAATGCGTTGAGGATTTCATAGGATGGAGTAAGTGTGGAAATCGAGCGGTGGGATCGAACCAAATATAGAATTGTTGTTCTCTGTTGCCTTGCTTGACTAAACACTATTTGGTGTGAAGAATGTAAGGATCGCCACTCAAATTTCCCAAGAGTCCGAAATCTATCTCGTCCATGTTGATCCTTTCGATGAAAACCGCAAATACATAACAAAAAGCACCTATGTAAGCAAATAAGTAATTTAGAAATATTTCTACATAGAAAATTATTTGAAGGGGAGGAAATTATTACATAGTAGACAGATGACGAAGTTCGGCCAGAATTTCCGGAGACAAGTCTTGAGTTACATATCGATTTGTCCGAATAAGTATTCATTCTTGGATTGGAATCGCGAGCCGGATAATTTGGTCTAGATTCAAAGTTAAAAGGTCTCCATTGTCGAGAATCTTAGCACGACCATCGCCCCATGTAATATCGAAATTCGATAGAAATTGAAAGTAGCTAGTGTTGGAAATATTATGCAAATTGCGATAATAAAAATACGAATAGAGAAAATTTATTACGAAAATACATCACTTTGAATTTTATTGATTACATGAATCATAATAATTGAATCGATAAGTACATATTAATTTGCTGAAAATTAAATCAATATGAACATACATACATGAACATCGAATTAAACAAGTAAACAAATATGCATATAATAAATCGAGTATAAAAGCTTTAAGGGAAGAGAGACGCAAACTTTATTCGGAGGCACTATCGTATCGCTTTCCTTAAAGCGTATTACGCCCTTGTGCTTCTGGTTACAATGGCGTAGACTTCCCGGGGATATACCCGAATAAGCGATTATGGACCAAACTGTAAGAAAGTATAAATCAAAAATTTCAAATTAATCCGTCATACATAATTAGCTTATACACGTGGTCAAACTACTATTTTTATCATTTTATCTAACAGCTAGACTAGTAGCAACCATCAAAGATGAAACCAATATAAGAAGAGAGGGATTTTTAGTAAAAGCCATTGGTTGGTAGGAAACTTATCAAAAGTGTACGTATATTGTAAAATGTTTTAATTAGGAGTTTATAAGTATTTAATTTGTAAAATGGGATGGCTTGGTTTACGATGTGAGGTTTTGGTATTTATATTGTGAGAAATGAGCGCGTTTGAGAATTCCCATCCTTGGAAAGTAAGAAGAAGGTTCGATGCTGAATGAAAATGTGACCATGCCTGCCAGATGCAGTGGCGGAGACAGGGGCCCAAGATGTGTCATAGCAACCCTCACTCCTCGGAAAAAAAAATTAGATTTAGTAGATTTTTAAAATTATATTACGTCTATACATAAGTCGTTCTAGTTCAACTGGTAGTGCGTGAAGTTTAATGCCCTTCGACTAAGCTCCTATTTTTTTGTGTTTTTTGTGTACTCTGCAATTAAATTTCAGCCTTCCTTTCTTACGTAGTTTATTCTTTTTTCTTCTCTTAAATGATATATTAGCATAATATCAATAATTTATTTTCAATTTTCTAATTAAATTTCACCATCTCATTCTTATATGTTACAACTCGTCTCAAAATAGATGCAAATTTTTACGTGCAATATTTGACACAAAGATAATAGTTTATTCTTTTTCTTTTCTTAAATGTTAGACTCAAGCATAATATCAATAAACATTGTTTTAATCCCAAATGATTTTGATAAAAAAAATTCACGGTGCGACATAAATATTGAACATTTTACACATTTAAAAATATTTTATCCATTGAAAAAAGTGTATTTTGTATCATATTTAATATTATATCTAGATTAATTTAAATATATATTATACGCGAGTTGATCGGCAATCGATATATTATACTTGGCACTCCAGACATTTGAATCATGGCTCGCATCGGCCAATTGGGTTACATTAAAATCATACTACCTCCATTTTACAATAATTGATGTTTTGGATTTTGATGGATGTATAATTAATCAAGTGCATGAAGTGTATTTTTATGAAAAAAATTTCTCGAACTTTTCCAAATTAAACAAAACATTATGTATAATTCAGGAAATATTTTCATGATAAAAATACTCCTAATACATCTAATAATTTTTTTATAGTAATTAGGAAACTTTCATTAAGAGATAATGTCCTAAAGGACTCAATCCAATACAGTAGGAGGCAATGAAGCCTCAGTAAACGTTTAGTTGCAAAATGATAGTCTAAATGGGAAATACAATATGCTATTTTATTAGCAGTACGTCTAACAAAGTTAAATGACACTGATGTAAAACATGCAGCCAACTTCTTGATTTCATCTATAAGGACACCACATCTGGCATAGCTTGTTCCATTCTTCTGTAGTTATGTGATCAATCTAGAACAGTCTCCTTCCAAGTGAATCTGATCATATCCCAATCTGGCAGCCATCATTAGTGCTTTCCTTGCAGCACAAGTTTCAGCGTGGAAAGCGTCCTCCATGTGATCTAATCGGCCCCATTCTGCTTCAAGAACAATCCCATAGCTGTTTCTAGCCACTACACCAAAACAATTCCGTGTTTGCACCATAAATAAACGAAGCATCAAAGTTTATTTTGACAGTAGAAGGACTTGGTGAGCTCCATTTTTCAATAGCAGCATTAGCAGATAAAGCAGGACGTACTGATATCAAATCTAACCATAAAAGATTATGACGCCATTGATGAATACCATTGAAGCTAGAATCTGGTCTTTCACACACCAATTCGAAGACAACCTTATTTCTATTCATCCAAATTCAATACACAGCTCTCCTATGAAGGTCGTCGATGGTCGCAAGAATGCCTTTACAAAGCTTCCAGCAGAATGTTTTGACAGTTGGAGGGAGTTTAATAGACTAGAGCTTGTTCCAATGCAAAAACAAACTCACAATTGGAGGCAAATTCTTTCTTCGCATCAGAATATCCTTGGCCACATAGTATGCGGATTATACTGAGTATTTGCCATCAAGAGTCTTCAACCAGATGAAACGATCGATTGGTAATGCCATACACATAGGTGTAGCTAGGATTGCATTAACCTTAGGGATGAAACTAGATGCGTGTGGTTGAACTCCTTCAAATCTGCTCCTCTATTCAGAATGTTTAAGACCGTTGTTGTAAGTTCATCACCAACAAAATTCCAATGACGCTGAAAGAAATAAGAGCCAAAACCATCTGGACCCGGGACTTTGGAAGTATGAATCTGATTCAAAGCTTCCAAAACATCAGAAGCAGAGAAAGGTCGAATAAGATCCTCATAAGCTTACTGGGAGACTCTTATAGACATCTTGCTAGTAACTAGCTCAATATCATCAAGGTTAGGAACTGGCGAAGAGTAAACTTCCTAGAAATGCTGCCTTAACGAATGAACAATGAAGTCCTGAGAAGAAACCATTCACCGTTGGCATCAAGCAACCGAATTATAGTGTTTCTCCTTTTACGTTGTGTTGCATATGCATGGAAATAGGCAGTGTTTCGATCTCCCTCAGAATGCCATAGAACTTTGATGCAGTGCTTCCAAAGAGTAGCTTCACAATCTAAGAGATCATTGATCTGCTTCTCCAGATCTCTAATAATGAAGCGATGATGCATAATATTTTCGCTTTCTCAAATCCTCTTCAAGCGTCCTTCTAAGAGATTAATCTGTTGGATATTTTATCCATGTGTTGAATGTGTATAGCATTTTCTATTCAAATATTCTGTATTTAATGGGTTGTTAAGAAAATATTAATGGAGGTTTAATTGAGACAATTAATTTGTCTTAAAGGTGCAATTTGCTAGCCTTGATAAGGCAGCTTTTTGCCCAATTCTCATTACAGATTTTTCTTAACATGTTAGAGAATACACAATTTTTCTTTTGAATTCTTTCATAATAATTTTGCATAGTTTTGAGTCAAAGAGAGAGTTTGGCACTATATTGTTCGTGGGATTCTTCTCCGGTTGTGCCGCCGTCCGAAGGATCAAATTTCGTTGTATCTTGGGAGTTGATTTGCAAATACCGTAGAGCACCGAGTGACGGGCAAATACAGCTTAAGGAAAGCGATTCCATAATCGTGCCTCGGAATACGTTTTCCTATCCCTACTCTTATTTTATTTAGAGTTATTTATTTGTATGTATATATATATTGGTTGTTCATATGTTGATGATATTGTTTAAATCAATTATATATGCATCTATGTTATTTTTATTGCTATATCACATGAATAAAATTCAGTAATTTAATTGTTGTTCAAATTATCATTGTATCATATATTTATATCATAATTTTCCAACAATCTTAAGTCTGTATCGATTTTTTGTTGGTGATCAAAATTATATGTGATGCAATGTTTAAGTGAAAATTTTGGTTTCTTATGAAAGTTATTTTATTTAAGTATGATAAGTTTTGGTACATGTATGATAAATTAGTTAGAACTATTTCATGATTTGATGGACTATTGTGATCCATTGTTTATAAATTCGAAAAAAATTACACACTATTCGTATTGGGCTCTATGTTCGAATTTTGCAAGTTCTTATATACTGGGTTCATTGTTTTGTCACATGCATTTTTTGCAAGTTTTTGTTATTTTGGTTAAAACGGGAAAAAAAAGAATTATTTCTGTCGCATGAAATTAATTGCTTTGGAAAAGTTTTTTTTATAGGTGTCAAGGTACGTTTTGAATTAATTAATTAATTAGTTTATTTCTCTCATATAATCTCATTTGTTAGAGATATTCATGTCATATGATTTTAATGGTTGAAAATTGAAACATAGGTGTTTCTAAAATTGCCATTGTTGGTTTGACTCTTTCAAAAGTTGCTATTGTTGGTTAAACTTTTCAAAGTGCAGCTGTCATATGAGTTACGAATTGCTTAG
>JANIEQ010000483.1:0-32610 GCA_024708375.1 Oxalis stricta | reverse complement strand
AGTTTAGGAATATATATTAATTATGTCGGTCAATTTTATTACTATGGGGTTAGAATTTGAAAATTTCTTTTTAAGAGGAACTAATTAAGTGTGGATGTCCCGAGTCACTTGTTTGGTAGCAGGTAGCTATCATGTGTTAGTTATATAACTGCTTAATTAGCTCTGTGTTACAATTATAAATACCTAGTTGTCTATGGCTGAGATCAGTACTTAGAAACAAATTAAGCATGGCTTCTAAACCAGGAATTCTCACAAACTGGCCATGGCATCATCTCGGCAGCTTCAAGGTACAATAATTAATTGTACATTTCAATTATACATCTCTGTTAAGTATTTCACGAAGAAACCTTACAATATTTTAATTTGTTTTTCGGTATATTTTGTGTATAGTACTTGGTGATAGCTCCATGGGCAGTTCACAGCATCTACTCATTCATAGTCAAAGATGAATCTGAGAGAGACGTCGGACTTACTTCCTCATCCTTCCTATTATCTTATGGAGGATTCTTCACAACCAGATATGGATTAGCTTCTCACGATATCGAACTGCCAAAGGAAATAACAGGATCGTTGACAAGGGAATCGAGTTTGAACAAGTCGATAGAGAAAGCAATTGGTAATTCCTATTTTTTCTCACAAGAAATTGTATAATTATAATTAATCCCTCGATATTGGTATAAATTATGACTAGAGGTGTATAGATTTATATGTAACTAAATACAAGTACACTTGATCTTTTGTTAGTCTTGATGCATCATTACACAACATAAGTTTAATTTTCGCTCTGTGGAGTGCAGGGATGATAAGATCATATTGACTGGGATATGGGCATACCTTCTACGTATGATAATACCAAGTTTTGCTCGGATGCCATTGTGGAGAAATGATGGTTTCCTAATGACAATTCTTCTCCATATCGGTCCAGTGGAGTTCCTATACTACTGGTTTCACCGAGCATTGCATCACCATTTCCTCTACTCTCGTTACCACTCCTCACCACCATTCTTCCATTGTCACTGAACCCATCACCTGTAAGTTCACAATCATTGACGGAATAATCGATTAATTTGCAGGACTATATATGAAATATATTTCAGGAGTTTACAAATATTTCTCTTAGAATAGGTAATACAAGGTCTTATGAAATTTACTTATCATACAATTTTTGACGCAAGCATTTGTCTGTTTCGCAGCTGTTGTCCACCCGTTTGCGGAAAACACCTTAGTTTATATCAGTCGCTACTTCACAATAGCAACGTTAGCTCCCAATACTCATCGGAAGTAGGATCCTAATACTAGTTGTCTATTGGCTATGTGACCTACATTGATTTCATGAACAATCATGGAGCACTGCAACTTCGAGTTTGTACCTCACTGGCTCTTCTCTGCCTTACCTTTCCTCAAATATTTCATGTATACGCCTTCGTAAGTGATTCAGAATTACTATAAATTTATTCCCATGTTCTCATTTCATTAACAATTGGGAAACAGAGGAATCCTAGGATTCTAGACTATAATCCTAATGAAGAATTCTGGCAAAACCAATTTAATTTGTTAGAATGGTCGGAAAGACCTAATATCCTGGACTTGAACTAATGAACAATCCTCTGTAATGACAGGTATCACTCGCTCCATCACACACAATTCAGGACAAATTACAGTTTGTTCATGCCGATCTACGACTACATCTACGGCACAGAGGACAAATCTTCCGACAGCCTCTAGCGAAAAATCACTCAAAAGGGGTAAAGAACAGCCTGATGTGGTGCATCTTACCCACTTGACAACACCTGAATCAATTTATCACCTAAGGCTAGGATTTGCATCAATGGCTTCTAGACCTCTAAAATCTTCTAAATGGTCCATAATGCTGTGGCCTGTCAAATATTGGTCCCATCTCTTGACCTGGATTTACGGTGCTAGTTTTCTGTTGGAGAGAAATTCTTTCAAGAATCTGAAATTACAGTCTTGGGTTGTGCCTGCCTACAACATTACAAGTAATTAATGATCACCAAATACACCTATTGCTTTAATTTTCAATGTTATATATACATGATTAATTAATTTTCTAATAAATTTATCATATAATTATTAGTATTCTGGAAGACCGGAGCAGAGAATATATCAACAAGAAGATTGAAGAAGCAATCCTAGAAGCTGATAATCAAGGGGTTAAAGTGTTGACTTTAGGTCTTCTTAATCAGGCAAGTCTAGAATTAATTTAATTTCCCTTTATTTATTTTTATTTTTTGACAATCTTTTCCCTTGATTTTTACGAAAGCTGATGATTATAATATATGCAATGTGTCTTCTTAATTAAAATATATTACACTGCAGAGCTGAGGAACTAAACGAGATATGGGGAGTTGTATGTGGAAAGCAATCCTAAGCTCAGAGTGAAGGTTGTAGATGGGAGTAGCTTAGCCACGGCCATTGTTGTCAACACTATTCCTAAAGGCACGACTCGTATCCTATTTAGAGGAAGCATCAATAAAGTTGCAATCGCTATTGTCCAGTCTTTGCTGCAAATAGGTGTCCAGGTTAGTGGAACATAAATTATTTCCCAGGACAGAAATTGCATAATATTGTCCTCTCATGACTTAATAATTTATTTAACAAACAAAGAACCATGTGTAATGAAGTTTTTCTCACACGTGTATGCATGTCCTATTCTCATATCCTTTCAAACTAGCACTTCACCATTCCATTGCTACGCAAAACAAAGAACCACGAGAATGTAATTTTTCCGCCATAAGCTTTCTTATTTCATTTGAAAAATAAAGTGTTACAACAATGAAAAAAAGTCGACTCCAACATATACATATAGACTTGAATATATGAATTGTTTATTGACAGGTAGAAACGATAAACGAAAACGACCATGAAGATGCTCAAATTAAAGATGGGCGACAAGTTTAAGCATCAATATTTGGTTCATTCTACTTGTTACGATCATCAGGTATTTTCTTAGTTATCGTTCCTGTTCAACCCTTAAAATCGCTGTTCCAAAAAATTAACATCATAATTAAGCTATAGCTTGAAAGATCGCGTGCTTAGCAATGTCAAATGCAACTTAAATGAGAATTTTAGGGAGTACTAATGCATATAAAGCAATTAAATAAATTTTACAGATATGGTTAGTAGGAGAAGGGTTGAGCCATGACGATCAAAGAAAAGCACCAAAAGGGACATTAATTATTCCTTTTTCGCAATTAGCCCCTAAACAGTAATTCGTAAAGATTGCTTCTACCATGCTACTCCGTCAATGATCATTCCTAAGAGTTTTGAGAACCTCCACTCTTGTGAGGTTAATTAGTATATATAACATATTTTTCGCTTTCTCCTCTTTAAATTAAATGAAACCTAACATACTGTAATTATGTATATCCCACAGTTTACTTAACATTAATATTTGTGATGCAGAATTGGCTGCCGAGAAGAGTGATAAGTGCTCAGCGTATAGCAGGAATAGTACATGCCTTAGAAGGGTGGAAGATAAACGGAGTGTGGGGACACAAATTTGTGACGTTCAACAAGTCTGGCAAGCCACCCTCAAACATGGATTCCGTCCTCTCAATACAAAATTCGAGTAGTAATACTATAATTCCTCAAGTGCGGACTGCAGAGTGTCCTCGGATAATTAAGCCAATTCTCAGATATCCGCTGTTAAATTTAATATTCATAAGTCAGTCGCGTGAATTTGAAATATTTTATACTCTCAAATAAAATCACCTTAAACTGAGTGTTTCTCTACTTCAAAAATAAAATAAAAATAAAATAAACGAGTATTTCAGAGAGTTGAGGAAGTTATTTTATCACTCAAATATAGGGTTTTAAGTGCATATTTTGTTAGAGACATCTAAGATATATATACGGTGTTATAAAGATTGTTATGAAAAGATATATCCAATAGATATAATTACAAACACAATATTCTGTTTTTGCTGCTCACGCGTTCGAGGTGGAGCATATATATCATATGGATGCTCCAACTTGACAAGTGTGACAGCCACATTGTAAAGTTACTTGAGGTCGATGTACTATAAATATGATTGATTGGCATGGGAAAGAGTCTTTCTTTCCACATTTGGATTAAATAAGTCAGCTAATCCATCTCTTTCCCATGTTGATTCGTAAGTGGCTAATTCATTTCCGGATAAAGATCCCACTTTATTCCTTTTTAGCAGCAATCTTGGGCTTCTTTATATCAAGCCCTAGAGCCAATTTTCTACTCGATCAGCTATCTTGATGAAGATTGACTGACGACAAGAAATGACATAAGTGAGAGAATCATTTAGTCATATATTCTAAGTTTCCATTTTCAGTCAGATAGTGGCATGCCCAATGAGTTTCTCCTATAGTGCCTCGAATGAGGCTGGAGAGTTCGGTAAAACCTCGAGATCGCCTAAGATCGAATAGGAAGCTGTCTTTGATTGAGACGAAGAGATGTAGAAAGTGTTCCGTGATTTCATTGTTTTCAATCTTCACCTTAACTCGATCTCCTTTCGACTCCCATGTCTTTCTTGGTGGAAAAAACCACCGTCGATTTCAACCCAGTCTTTCTTACATTTTTCGAGGTAGAAGCAAAAGCTTCTAGAAAAATTACAAAGCAAACGTGGATAGATTTGTTTCGGATGAGATCACAACACTTGGGATCGCACTCATTCTCTCGCTTTTGATAGCTATTTTTGGTGCCATTAGAGTCGGTCGGGTTATGGAATGAAATACTTTCTTTAAAAGAGAGTTTGGAGAACTTCTAACTGTGGAAAATAAAACTTTTAAAATATAAGCGAAGTTTCGTGCTTCTTTGATAGAGAACATTGGAATAGAAATAATCAATTAGAATTACACAGCCCCGAGATGAGACGAATATTCTACCACATCAACGATTCTTTAAGAAAAATCTTTTTGATCGACGAAATTTGTCTAGAGAAAAAATCTTCGGAAAAACATATCGAGGGGGCTTTGGTGACCGACGGGTATTATCGTGAAGTATCTGTCTTTTCAAAAAGACATCAGATCGGGGATTTTGGTTTTACCCGAGGGGATCAGCGGCCGGCCGAATCCACTTACGTGGACCATGCGAAACATATTCGACAGAAATGGTACACCGCAAGCGTTCCATATCGCGAGTAGACAGCGAAAATAGGAACCTCCAATAGTAGATCCGCAATCTAGGAATATGTATAAATTGTAGCTCAAAAGAGCTTATCTCCCCATTGCCCTCCATTCCCCTGGCACATACACGTCTCCATAAGACGAGTGACGGGGTTCGAGAGCTTACGTCCTTAAACCCGACCTATTTATTTTGATTCTTTTGTACACAAGATCCATAGATATGAACATAGTAAAGAAAGGCAAAGACCATAAATTAATAGTAGGATCTTTTGCTAGTTCGATCCTAAAGTTGGCATGAATTTCTTAGTCGAGACCGGGATGCCCCCAAAAGCCATTAATTTTATTACAAAACCTGGTGAATCAAGCCCGGACTTAGTATAGTAACTAAAAGAGGGTGAAAGGCCCACTAATTCTTCATTCATGGCCTATTTTTTGTTTGATTGATCTCCCTTTTGTATTCATCCGACACGAGGCAAAAGAGAAGTCCATACAAAGAAAGGTTCTTTCATGCAACGTATAACGGGCGGGACAAACCTCCTATGGATTCCTCCAACTCAATGAATGAAGGACATGCCTTGAAAGTGCAGGGCTTTCTTTCAAAAGATAAAGATGCAAAGGGCGTAGCGAGAAAGTATTTTGAACAAACAACCCGACATAAGGATTCTAGCTCGCCCGCTTAGAACCGTGGAGACGGACGGGGAAAAGCGACACTCAACATCTATTAAAGAACACCAAGAACAAAGCCATACCATGCCCTCGGGATAAACTAGTGATGATTGGCATGAATGTTACCCTCAAGGACGTGTACAAGAAGGTCCTGCCAATTCCTTATCAATAGGAGAACATTGATAAAAACTCCAAAGTTGAGCGTTATTTGCTTGGAGCATTATTTGCCAATTCCTATCAATAGGAGAACATTGATAAAAACTCTAAAGTTTTTCCAAGGAAGCATGCGAGTGGTGGGGTTGGAAAGTGAGAATCAGGATTAGGTTCGGATTTGGGTTGAACGGGAAGCGTGCTTCATTTTGATTGACCCTATTGAGATTGTGAGGATAATGCATTTTTAGTTTTGATGTTTTGAGTATGGAGTCGAAGAAATGCTCCCACACTTGGCCACTCGAGAATTAGATTGAGATTGACCATTTTTTACATTCTTTGATTTCTTGTTTGAGACAGCTGTTGATGGTTTGTTTCTCTTCCTCACTCCATTAAAATTTCACTAGATTTGCTTAAACTCACTTACACTCGGATCATTACCACAATGCGCACTCCGGTTTGGCTTTTGGAAGGACTTTTACCTTTTTCCCGCCTAACTAAACAAGGAGGATGACTTTTGATTTTCCGGCCGCCAAAGATGTGCTCATAATGGGCCTGTTTTAATATAGCATGATTTGGTATATACCACTTTCGAGTTGAATCAGATGGAGTTAGTTTCAATTAATTCGGTTCAGGATTTGTTTGAAATCGACCGAGAATCATGAAGAATAGAGATCGCCTCGTGAATTCTTCTCAACAGGATGATGACGATTGGCTCTGTTAAACAATATGTATGAATTCAAACTCCTATTCGGTAGTCTCTTTAGATCAAGTGGGAACAATACCCTCTTAGAACGGAGGAGTAAATAGTACAATTAAACAATAATCGAATGAATAATGTTGCGTGAGCGGTGTTTCTATGTAAACATGATTTTATGCTTGAATAGTCCTTGCATACAGGTAACTCTGTGTATCTTATAGGGTTTCTATTAAGTCCATATAGAAATCAATTATAAACATATCTTCAAAATTATTCTTTAAGAACATCTCTTTTAATAAAAGATATTTTCCTATTTTGCGTAGTTTAGAATCTTCACAATTAATATCCTAATCATCTGTAGTCAAGCATGACAAAACCACATACAAATCGAAAATTAATTGCCTCGGTCGAACCGGTTTTATATCGCTACAATAGCCTATTCAATAAGTTTTGGTATATGAAAGCATCGAGTTTCACTTCACAACTAAATCGATATAAATAATATGTATTATTTAACGAGACGTTAAAATTCGATTTTACGCAATTAAAATCCAATTCAAATTAGGAGATAAATGCCACTAATAAAGGTGACAAAATCAAACCGGCTTTGGTAAAAAGAAGTGATCCGAAGTGTTTATGATTCGCTCCTTGGAGCAATTGACAAACCCAAACCGAATTGAACGATGGTGGTGATGCGCACGTGTGGAAAAACCTTGTAGACTTCATCTACAATATACTTTAAAAATAGTGTCATAAAACAATATATAAATAGTATTTCACTCTTGTTCTTAAGCAATCTGGTATCATGTGCATACTTGCACAATTCCATCATCTTTACAGTTTACTCCACAATTTCTTTTTTCATACTAGACACAAAATGTCACTTAATTGTCCTAACTTCAACTATCTAGTAGAGGCTATCTATACCAACGTGTCTCGTCTTAATCGAACTACTTCGGATCCACCTACACACACTCGATCAAACTACAGTTGACGATGTCCAATGAACATCATTTTGCCCAGCAACAAAGTCGAAAAGCTTTGGTTTTTGGACTGTGAAGAAGACATCTCTTTTCAAGTTTAGATCTGGGCCTGAGAGGGATATGGTTTATTGGATGGTGGGAATTTGGACTCCCGTCCCTTTATTTTCTATTTTGTGCTAAATTTTGTTCACGAAAATATTCAGTATAGTCCTTATAATATTTTGGAGAGAATTTTTTCAATTTGTTCGAATTACAATTTAATTGGAAATTTTATTGTCAAATCAACATTCGACACATAGTGTTTTAATTAGGAATCAAGTTATAATTTAAACTAATATTATTTTTTCCTATTCTAATTAATTAAGAAATCAAAACACAATAAAATAATGATTTCTAATAAAATTCTACTAATTATTTATTCCTAATCATATCGAGATTCTTATTCTACTTTATCTTTGTACAAGTCACATATATATATAGTTATATACACTATACTAAATTTACACCCGTAAGAACAAAAATTTTCCGTACGATTTTCTTTTGCTAAGCTAGCTCTGTTTTTTTTTTCAAAAAGAAGCTTCGGTAGAGGATTTTTAAGTCAATATTATTTTTTCCTATTCTAACTAATTAAGAAATCAAAACACAATAAAATAATGATTCCTAATAAAATTCTACCAATTATTATTCCTAATCATATACCAATTACTTATTTCTAATCATATGAGATTCTTATTCTCTTTTATCTTTGCTTTACGAGTATATATATATATATAGCTATATGTACCATACTAAATTCACACCCGTAAGAACAAAAGTTTCCCATACGATTTTCTTTTGCTAAACTAGCTTTGTTTATTTTTCAAAAGAAGCTTCGGTAGGGTTTTTTTCCTCATCAATACAACTACTAATTATTTAATTAATTAATAGAAGTTTTGTTTTGTTTTTATTGTGATCGATGAGTTTTTTTTTTTAATTAGGAGAAGTTTTGTTTTGTTTTTATTGTGATCGATTTTTTCCCACCATAATAACATTCTATTGTTGTGTAATCAACGAAATTATATTGAAATAATTATCTTTTCGATCTTTTGATTATAGATCGTTTTATTATAGGATGACGTCAAAATCTTATAGACAATAGCGAGACTTTTTCAATTTTAAATTTGTTTCAATTTGTTCCAATTGTAAATTCAATTGCAAATTTTATTGTCAAATCAAAATTCGACACATGGCGATTTATTGATGAATAGTAATTTGACACATGTATTTTAGAATTTGAGTTTAATTAGGTTTTAAGTTACAATTTTAAGTCAATGATATTATTTTTTTCCTATTTTAATTAGGAAATCAAAACACAATAAAAACATAATGATTCCTAATAAAATTTCTACCAATTATTTTTTCTAATATAATAATTTTATTCCTAATCAATTTCCTATCTATTATTTAAAAAATTATTCCTAATAAAATTATAATACACTATATATATTTTAATTTTCTTATTAAACAATTTTTGCTAATTAAAATTCATTATATTCTTTTTCTATTCCTAATTAAAACGGACATGTATTCTTTTTCCCTATTCAAACGGGCATATTATTAAAAAAATTATTCCTAATCAAATTACAATATATATTATTTTTCTAATTTTTTATTAAGCTATTATTCCTAATAAAATCGACTATATTTTTTTCTATTCTTAATTAAAACGGACATATCTTATTTTTCAAACAATTAATAATTTTTTAATTAAAATTCATTATATTCTTTTTTCTATTCATAATTAAAACGGACATATCTTCTTTTTCCTATTCAAACGGACATATTATTAAAAAAATATTTCTAATCAAAGTATAATATATATTATTTTCTTTCTAATTTTTTATTAAACTATTATTCCTAATAAAAATCCGCTATATTTTTTTCTATTCTTAATTAAAATGAACATATCTTATATTTCAAACAATAGGAAAAATTGAATTGATTAGATGCAATTATAAATTTTATTATCAAATCAAATCTTGATATGTAATTTTTACTTTTTGCTATGTTTATTATTTTTGAAAACAAAATAAAATTTTGATTCTAATAGGATTGTAGATTTTGAAATAAAATCAAAATAATTATAATTGATATAAAGTTAAAATAATTTCCTTTTGATATAATATTTGACATATATTTAATAATGTTTAATACAAATAATTATTATATAATTATTATATGATATATTTAAATTATTAATTTTCAAAGTACGGCTTTTCCGTCCAAACAGAATGAGACCATTGACTAGTACTATTAAAACAAGGGTTTCTCTAATGTTGATGTGCGGTGTTGAACAGGGATAAGCATTAAAAACTGCGTCATCTATTATGGAAAGATCGTAAGTATTTATGAAAAAACAAAAAAAATAACCTAATTTTTGGAAAGATTATATATCATGTGTGTAGTCACATATAGATAGAGAGCAATGCTAGGGATAGTGACTTAATGTAGTGATTAATGTAGTGAATTAATGAGATGATGACATGTGGCATAAAATGTCTTGAATTGTGATTTTATTTCCTTAAATTCAAAGTAAAAACAATTAAAATATTAGATTTAGTGACACGTGTCATCATCTCATTAATCACTACATTAGTCATTACATTAAGTCACTATCTCTAACATTTCTCATAGATAAATTCTCTCGATCTTTTTCATAAATGAGGAGTTTTAATGCTTATCTTGCCTTGGTTAGAAAAACCTTTAAAACAATCCTCCCTCGGATTTTCCAAAAGCAGCAATTATTTTATTGATAGGTTAGAGGTTGGTTAGAGGTGATTTGTTTGTATGAGGGAAGGAGGCTTTGCTGTGTGCCTAAATGAATGAAGAGAATTAGAAGTGCGATGGCTGTGAAATGACTAGTGAGCATAGTTGTAATATCGGATACATTATCAAGTATCATTTATTAGCACATCATATCTAGTATCGTATCACATATGGTACGTTAAAGAATATAATAAATATTACATATTTTAATTTAAAATTTGTCAAAAGAAAAAACCCAAACGGTTAAAATAGAGCAAATTGTAATAACAATTTTAATCTAGTGATATATCTAGATTGTAGTCCAAATTTTTATTTTTATAAAGAAAAAGGTTAAATTGTGACTCGTAAAATTTTTATAAAAGAGTGCTAGTTTAACAAGTGGTAATTCAATTGATGATCTCTTTTGTGATATTTAGCAAGTCTGTTAATATAGTCTAGTCAGGCTAAAAGTATGAAGTTTAGTGTACATTCGAATTTAAGAAATATTTCAAGTCCCGAAAAATGAAAGAAAGATGTTGCACATAATCGGTTGTAAGTAATAAACCTTGCAATGGAATGATCTGAGCAGGAAGACACAAAATATTCAAGCTTTCCTAACCGAGATGTAAAAGAACAGAGCTACATGCAAAACAGATGCAAATACTGGTGCTAGAATATAAGTAAAAACTCAAAAACAAAACTATAAGAGATCTTAGTATTTCTCTCGATCAGGGCGTGTAAACATGAAAGAAATGAACCCTGATGTAAATAAAAGGAAGTTTTTCGGCATATAAACTCAAAAACACCAAAGAAGATAATAGATCATATACTATTTTGAATCCTTGAATGTTTATCAGCCAAAAAGAGCTTGCTTTCTTCTACTTGCACCAAAACGACTATAAAACAGTAAAATGAAAGTGAAAGATAATGAATGAATATTTCTCTGGTATTCCATTGATTTCATTGCGTCCCTATATATGTGGCAGCCCGCATTGTAAAGTTACGTGGAAATCGATGTGTTATAGTAATTGATTTGCACTATCCATACAAACAAGTTGTAACTTTTTTCGATAGGCCATCGATAGAAACTCCACGGTTGAGCGTGCTCAACCTGGAATAGTCGTAAAGATGGGTGACCTCCCGGGAAGTTTTCCCAAGAAGCGTGCGGGTGAGGACAAAGCATGTCGGAAAGACGTGTGTTGATCTGTGGAAACGAGTCTTATCAGTCGTGGCGACGCCGTGCCACCGATGCTCGTGTCCGGTAAGTATGGCCACCGCACCGGAGGGAACCGGGTCGTTACAATTTATATTGTTTACATTGAGAAACTAAGGGATTCCTACCCTTCCCAACTCGGATCTATAAAGGAGAAATTCAAGAGAGTCAAAGCAAAACACAAATAAAAGCTCTAAGTCGACCTTGTAGGAAACAAAACGCACCTGCCGGACGGAGAGTGGACAGTGCTGTAACTTCAGGGTTAGGAAGTAGACTTCTAAACTAACACATAGGAAAAAGAATCAAGGCATTTGACCAAGTGAAACTCATTTTAGAGCTCTTCAAAGTTGGATAGATCTACAAATCCGAAAATATCATGTAAATGATTAAAGGAGATATTTTGTTGGTGTGGTTCTGCTTGTATTGGGTAAATGCAATGAAAATAGCTGTAAGAGAGGAAATGAAGAGATTCGGAGAGAGTAAGAAAAGGGGCTATCCTAACACTTGCCCTAAATGGCTAAACATATCACATACAAGAGAGAGAAGTAGTGAATGCTCAAACTAGCTATCACATTTCAATTCATCATTCAAATCTGCCGTCTCCTTACATTTGCATAGTATTTTATAGTGAATACAAACTGTGCTTTCTAGAACTAGTGACACTTTGGGAAAAGTTACCATCACTCACATGTTTACTAAAACTCTCTCTTACACCCCTCTCTTATTATTTCCTCCCCAAACTAAATATATTACTAAGACTTAAATAAAGGGAACCACATGTCACGGCCATGTAGGATTCCATGGATGACGTGGCATCACATGTTGCTGCCAACTGGACCAGAATTGTCACGTGGGACTGCCACCTCAGTTCTCCATGAATGATCATTCTTGCCTTGCCTTGTAAGAAAAGCTTGAGTCCGAGAGTGTCCTCCCAATTCCCATCAAAATTTGCTATCCTTAAATCCTCCTTGTTAAACCTAATGAATGAGACCATATAAATGTAGGAAATACTCATATAGGTTAATTTGATTCTTGTGACCGAGGCTTTGCTAGAAGAGGAATTAAACGAGGACTTCATTGTTGACATAGAGGAGATGGTTTCTACTTTATCTTCAGTATTTGCATTCTTAAGGGCCTTGACATATCTTGAAGTAGAAATGTCATTCCTCTAGAGAATTGGATAACTTGATAGGATGGACTCCATCAGGAACCCTAGACAAAAGTAACCTATCAGGCCAAAACAGATGGCGCTATTTAATTTGATCAGGAGCAAGCAATGGCTCGATTACAACTATGAAAAGTAAGAAGCAGAGAATGCACTACAGACAAAAATTATAGATATTTGTTCCACAGGTAACCAAGGTAAAAGTGAAATAATGTTTATCTCCCAATGTTGCTTTCTTCTCAAGACACTTGCTATTCTCTGAGCTTCAGCTTCCAGGATGCGACTTTTTGTTTGAGGCATTTCATCAAACACCTTGTCTTCACAGAAAACTTCACTGTCAAGCAATCCAGTATATGCAACGGTGCACACAAACTGAGAACACAAATGAAAGCAATACCCCATCTATCACAATTTCTACTCTAACAATTTAGTGTAATTCCATCTGAACAGGAAATATACAAATCATAATCTAAGTTACTGTTGACCTATGCTAAGTCTTGAGCACATATCAAATAGATCAATATGTTGCATCGATATTCTAAAGTAATTTATTGAATTCTAGTGACTGAAAATAAACCCAGCCAGATGATCAATTAAATTGCAAATACTTAAGAAATCCCTAAATCTGACAAAGTAATGATCGATCTAACAGTGGATCAAAAACAACTAAAGAGTAAACATACCGAATTGAGGGCTTGGAAACATAGATGAATCAAGTTATCCGTCAATTACCTACAAGAAAACCGTCAATTACTTGAATTCGATGTTCGTCAATTGCTCGACGAACAGTGATCCCTGACTTCTTCCGAGTTTGGGTTTCCGTCAATTACATTGATCGAACAGTTGGTTCGATTTCCGTCAATCACATTGAACCCGTCAATTACTTTTTGGTTTTGAGTTTAAGCTTCTCCAGCTTCTTCCAGATAACACTGCACTCCTTGACATTTAATGCTAGCTCATTCGAACTCTTTTTCAAACTTACACATTAGTCCCTCCAACTTTTTACCATAAGTCAACACATCCTCCTTTTTACACATTTCAACATCATCATCTGACTTCTCTTGAATTCTGCTACTCTCAGAACTCTTCCTGATTTGCCTGCTTTCTTCTTCTAGAAATTTTCCAAGTTTACATAAAATATTCCTAGCCACATCATCTACAAAACCAGATCTCAGGATACACTTCTTCTTCTTTAATTTTTTCTTTCTTGTCAGTGAAGCCATCATGTTTTCGATCACTTTCATACAAGGGGCGGATCCAGGGATCGGATGTCGGGTGGTACCGAAAATAGTCATAAATTTTCGAGAGCGAAAGTATGATTTAATTTGGGTGGGATCGATGAGAGTTTATTATCCACATCGAAATTAATTAATGACATTTAATCTTGGTATATATTTTTTTCATAAGCAATAGTATATCCAAGACATTAATATAGTGGGGATTGTGGAAAATTCAAATCGCCTATGCGAATTTTCTTATTAAATTAAATCGTGATTCATAAAAAATTAATCAAAAATAATAATTAATTTTACTAATTAACTGAAATTTATTTCATTCAAATAAACTTACTATTAAAAATAAAATTGTAAAATTTACCCGATACTAATCATACTAAATATCAATAGAAATAAACTATTTGATTCTAATTTATATTTGACGATTAATTTATTTAAACGTTAATAATCATATTTATAAAGAGTATATATATATTATTCTAATTCATATTTGAGGATGTCTCAAAAATAAAAATATATATATTTGAGGACTAAAAATTTTAGTGGATGTCTTCGAAAAAAATTATATTTGAGGACTAAAAATTTTAGCAACCATCTTTACAATGATTATATATCTATATATTATAATTTATAATTTATAAAATGAAGGAGAGAAAGGAAAAAATAACTATTACTGAAAGTGTAAGGACTACCACTAGGCCTATATATTTATAAGGATTATATTTATATTATTTATATGTATATTATATTATATAATTTTTAAAATGAAGTAGAGAAGGAAAAAGAAAAGACTCTGCTCAGGGGATTCGAACATAGAGTGCACCGAGTTGTTGAAAGTCTTACAAGAGGACTATCATTAAGCCAACACCTTATTTTTATGTCTAATTGATGAAACCTATTTATATATCTATTTTGTATAGTTTAATTTTTTTCAAAAAATTGAATGGGATCACGGTCCCTCCAACTTGTACGTGGGTCCGCTGCTGTTTCCATAATTATAGGATTTTACAAAATAACTATGTTCAACAAGGTATATAGGTAGTTGGTTTCTAAAAGGTATATAGGTAGTTTATGCGTCCAGTCGAAGTAATTAAAAGTTCAAATCATACGCATGCAGTGCTTCTCCCCACACATGACACAAACGAGAACATAGTGATAATTAGGTTTTGATGGTGGAAATCAAGATGTAAATATTTCACCAACAAAACGTGCCCCAAAGTTGACTTGTGTATGGACAGTTAGACATACGATCGACCTCCAAGATGTTAGTGAAATATATTGTTGCATTCAACAACATTTTTCCAGCGTAAATTTGTGATTAATGAAATATATTTAGAGTTGTTGATTGTAATTACAGATTTTGACACAGAGAAAAATGTAGTGTACTAAAAAATTTGACACGTTTTAATAATTTTTTTTTTTTTGACAATCAACGTTTTAATAATTTGTGGGACTGGTAGCTCTTGTTATAAATACTAGCATATAGTTAAGCAGTCCGTAGCTCATTCTGTGTTTAAAATATCAAGTAGCTCATTCTGTGCTCATTCACTAGCTGTGGCTGAGAGGCAAAAACTAAGTATGGCTTCTAAACCAGGAATTGTCACAAACTGGCCATGGCACCATCTCGGAAGCTTCAAGGTACATTAATTGTACATTTTAATTACTCACTCACCTCTGATATTTCACCACAAATCTTACATTTTATTTTACGTATATATGTTATAGTACTTGGTGTTAGCTCCATGGGCGGTTCACAGCATCTACTCATTCATAGTGAAAGATGAATCTGAGAGACATCTCACTTACTTGCTCATTCTACCTCTTATCTTATGGAGGATTGCTCACAACCATATATGAATCAGCCTGTCACGTCATCGGACTGCCAAAGGAAATAATAGGATCGTCGATAAGGGTATCGAGTTTGAACAAGTCGATAGAAAAGCAATTGGTAACTCCTAAATTTGACTATTATGTTTATTAAAAAAATATCACCTCCCGTTCCGTCCCAAACTACTTGTTAATTTATTTATGCAATATACCGTGAAATTCATGAGTATTTTATATAATAGTAAAAATTGATTCGTTATGTGTGGGTGCATGCAGCAGGGATTTATATGTACATTCTGAATATGTCAATACCAAGTGTTTCTCGGATGCCCTGGTGGAGAACTGATGGTTTGTTAATCACAATTCTTCTTCATACCGGACCGGTAGAATTCATTTATTACTGGTTTCCCAGAGCATTAAAGCGCCATTTCCTATACTCTCGTTACCATTCTCACCACCATTCATCCATTGTCACTGAACCCATTACCTGTAAGCTCAAGAGTAGATTTACTATTTATACGTCATATTTAATAAGAAAAAAAAATTGATTATCAATAATTTATACTACCTCTTTCATCAAACATATAACGTTTAACAAGCAAAACGTCATTTGCTTGAAGATGGAAGGAGTATTTGTAGTAAAATCCTAGTAATTAACTACTTTTTTTCAAAATATGACACGATAACTTTCTATTTTACGGCTGTTGTCCACCCTTTCACGGAAAATATTGGATATCTCTCACTATTTTCACTAGCAATGTTGACTCCGATTTTAATTGGGGGAGGATCTAATTTATTATCTATTGCCTATCTCACCTACATTGATTTCATGGACAATATGGGACACTGCAACTTTGAGTTTGTACTGCAGTGACTCTTCTCGACATTTCCCCTTCCTCAAATGTTTCATGTATACACCTTCGTAAGTGGTTCCGATTTTCTAATTCCAACTATTTCTTAATCCTGTTAGGGAAACAGGGGAATCCTAGGATTCTAACTATATTCCTAACGAGCGCAGTTTTTCTCACAAATCCAATACAACATGTTAGAATGATAGCAACAATGACAGAATTCGAGATGATTAAACATTAATCAATAGACTAATATGTAAAATCATGACTTGAACTAATGGACAATGTTGTGTAGTGACAGATTTCACTCACTCCATCATACGCAATTCAGAACAAACTACTGTCTATTCATGCCTATCTACGACTACATCTACGGCACAATGGACAAATCTTCAGACAGCCTCTACGAAAAATCACTCGAAAGAGAGACGGAGAACACCCTGATGTAGTGGATCTGACCACTTGACCACACCTAAATCAATTTACCACATGAGGCTTGGATTTGCATCCTTGGCCTCCAGACCTCTGAAATCTTCTAAATGGTCCCTAATGTTGTGGCCTGTCACATATTGGTCCCATCTCTTGACCTGGCTTTATGGTGCTACTTTTGTGTTAGACAGAAATTCTTTCAAGACTCTAAAATTAGTGTCTTGGGTTGTGCCTGCCTTCAACTTCCAAGTAATAGATCAACAAACCCCCTTGTAATTATTATTTATATATGTACATGCTATATGGACTAATCACTTTTCAAACTAAATTCATTATGTGATTATACATAGTATTTCGAAGATCGGAACAGAGAATACATCGATAAGCAGATTGAAGAAGCAATACTAGACGCTAATAATCAAGCAGTTAAAGTGTTAACTTTAGGCCTTCTTAATCAGGCAAGTGTCTAGGAATTACTTTTCCCTTCCATTTTTATAAAAGCTAATGAATATATACCAATATCTATGCAGAGCGAGGAGCTAAAAACAGATATGGGGAGTTGTATGTGGAAAGGAATCCTAAGCTGAGAGTGAAGGTTGTAGATGGGAGTAAGCTTAGCCACGGCCATTGTTGTAAACACTATTCCTAAAGGCACCACTTGCGTCCTATTTAGAGGACGTGTCAATAAAGTTGCCATCACTATTGTTGAGTCTTTGGGGCAAATTGGTGTCCAGGTAACGCAAGCTTTTGAGCGTAATACAATTTTTCTCTGCATATGAGTTGTAAGTAACATCATTATGTTTTATCCGGAAGTTATATCTTTATTGAAGTTGAAGAAGCATCATACAAGCTCATTGTACTAGCTAGTTTTTCCATTGCTGCATTGATACATTGACACACTGCTATGTGCTAAAGGTTTTTGCCTCGAAAGTAGATTGCTTTAGGAGGGCGCTAGTCCCATCGCATTTAACTCGGCTTAATATAATTTTACCTTTTATCCAAAAAAAAAAGTTAAAAAAATCATTATCTTTTATTGTAACTGCAGATAGTAGCAATAACCAAAATTGACTATGAAGAGCTTAAATCAAAGATGGGTGACAAGTTTAGCATCATCTGAAGTTGCGGCACTTTTGTGTAACTGAGCCCTAAAAGGTGGACATGATTTACTATTCTCGAAAATAGAATTTTTGGGATTGCTAATTGTAATTAATTAAGGCTTGATCCGAAAATGGTGTATCCGGGTGAAGCTTGATTAGTTTTTATTCCGAAAATGGTAAATTCAGGGATTGCCTTGTGACCCAGAAATGGTGTACCGGGTAAAAGCTTGATCCGGATTTGTTGATTCCGGAAATGGTAAATCCGGGAATGCCTTTGTCCCGAAATGGTGTATCCGGTTAAAACTTGATCCGGAAATGGTAAATCCGGATCTTCTATTGTCCCGAAAATAAAGTTAACGGGAATATTTAATCCGTAATTGCCACACACGGGATTAAAAGTCCGGAAATTCCACTTCCGGAAAAGTTTTTGCCTATAAAAGGCTCACCGCACGATATACATTTTCACAATCTTTCTTCATCATTTTCACAATCTTTCTTAATATTTTTGAAAATCCTAATTTTTTCTTCGTACTATTTTTAAAATATTATTAAATATGTCTTCATATTTAAATTTATATTGGAGGAGTTACGTACAATATGTTGATGGCAAGGTCGTTGTAGGTAGTGTTCCCGACGCAACGTATTTGATCGAAGATAGGTTGAGTTATGATGATTTTTCCCAAGTAATGTGCAATTATGCCGGCATTGAAAGAGAAGGGGTACAATTGAGGCTAATCTACGTATACGCGATTGATAACGGTGAAAAACAATGTATCGTTATTAATGATGATGCTACATTATCATTGATGTATCAACATTATTCTTGGAGTCGTGACTTGTTCATAAGCTACCATCCGATTCATAATTCGGGTCGAACACCAGGATTCAATGCCGGGGAGAGTCGAGTAGTAGGCCTCGCGGACGACGGGGATACGGCCCCTCCGACGAGGATTACATTGTTCCTCGCGCAAGAGATTATCATGTGTTCAACAATATGGATGGACTCGATGAGGTAACAAACCGCCGCATTCCTACTCGTCCAGAGTTATACAATGGTGACCCTAGCACCATAAAGCTGGGAACGCATTTTTCGAACAGGGAAGAGCTTCAGGGTGCGATAGCCATATGGTCAACTAGGCGGGGAGCGAGTATCGCGTGACGGTGTCGGATCGGACGAGATGGGCGGCAGAATGCATAAATCGTCCAAACAAACGTACTAAGAAGCCGTATCACGGTATTGTATGCAACTGGAAGATCCGTGCTTCGTTTAAGAGCGAATATCGCACGTGGCAAATGACGGTCCGGTGTGATGGGCACAATTGTGACGGAGCAAACAACGAACGGGAAGATCAGGAATATTTCGCAAAATCATGTTGCCCACGTCATAATTGGTAAGATTCGCGACCGTCCAAATTACCCAATCAAGTCCATTGTTTCCGATTGCGAAGCAGCATTCGGTCGTAAAATAGGGAGGAAAAAAGCTTGGGACGGTAAGCGAGTGGCGATGAACCAGTTATATGGAGATTGGGAGACAAATTTTCGCCAACTGCCTAGTTACATGCGAGCTCTTGAACACTGCAACGATGGGACGAAAGTGCAGTGGAAGTTCAAGAAGGAGGACGGGGTTGTACATAGCCGGAAGAAGATTTTCAGGTACGGACAAATGTTTACTGTGCACGGTAATATGACTTTAAAAATAAATTTACTGATTTTGGTTATTTATTCAGGTACGTATTTTGGCATTTTGGTGCCACGAAACGCACATTTCAACACAGTCACCCTGTAGTTACCGTTGACGCAACGCATCTTCGAGGGGCGTACAAGGGTAAGGCGATCGTAGCGATTGTGAAGACTGCTAACAACGAGTCGTGCCGGTCGCATATGCCATCATAGACGAGGAGTCGAACCACAGCTGGTATTGGTTCTTGAAATACCTGAAAAAATACGTTCTGCAAGATACGTTCACTTGCATCATCTCCGATCGTCATTCGGGCATCCTTTCTGCTATCGTGAAGCTGGATAGAAAATTTCCAAACTGGGAGTTCACGAGTGATGATTACAACACTTTAATTGTAATTTTAAATTCAAATTAATCCATCACTTAAACATTGCCTCTGCACAGGTTCGCATGGAGCACGTTCGTGCCAATATGATGGCAAGCGTCCCGAAGAAGAAAGGAATATATGGGTTATGTTGGGCCGTGTGTACCGAGTTGGATGAGGCTAAATATATGAAGGCATGGACAGATCTTATAGAAACGAGTCGAGCATGCAGCTACATATCTGCAACGTATTCCCCTAGAGAAGTGGACATTGTTCCTAGACGGATTCTACAGATGGGGCGTAACTACTTCCAACGACGCGGAGAGTTACAATAACGTTCTTAGAGGCGATCGCTTCTTGCCGATAAGGGCGTTCGTCCAGGCCACTCACGCAAAAGCTATGGCGATTTTTACGGACGAGATGGCGAAAATAAATAGGTATAGATCTGCTCTTGCACCGATACCGTCCGAGACATTCGATGACAACAAGATGCGCGCCAGACGGTACGAAGTCTCGTTATATCCAAATGCTCCCGGACGTACGTTCAGTGTCGGATCTCCGCCGTTGCGTCTCGGAGTTGCGGCCGGTGAACATACTGTCCAATTTGACATGGGTTCATGCACATGTTTAGAGTGGGACACCTACATGATTCCTTGTTCTCATGCAATGGCCGTTGCGAAGGAACTCAACGTTCGTCGTCTAGATCTGGTTCATCGTTGCCACACAAGGGATGGTTGGAGACAACAGTTCGATGGTGTGTTTCACCCTCTGCCAAATAAGCTGGCCCGAATCCGAGTTTTTGCTCCTACCGGATGACGGTCGGATGGTTCATCATACCGGTCGGGGTCGCAAAAGAATTAACGAGACGACTGATGGGCGCGAGGGACTACGCGAACAGAACAGGTCAAAGACCACGAGGGTGTAGCAATTGCAACGGCGAGAGATCACGACAGGAGGAAATGCCCGTTCACTCATATACCGGCGGATAGATTGTCGTTGAACATGTTGCACGACCCATACGGACTTCATGGAAATGCGCCTCTCGATGATGACGAGTACGATGATGATTATGAAGATGGTGACAACGATGATGATGACGGTGAGGATGACTCTAATGAAGATGATGAGGATGAGGATGATGATGACGATGATGACGATGATGATGATGACGACGATGATGATGGTGATGATAATGAGTATGATGATTAATCATTTATTTATTTTTTATCAAGTTACGAATTATTGAAAAATATAAATAAAGTATTATTCCTATACTAAATATAAATACAAGTCTTATTTATAAATAAATTACGAATGACGACCTCATCCGTAGAACCAATTGTCCCTCCTCTTCATCGACCACGACCTATGCGATCCTGTCGTTGCAACTCTGTCTCTCCCCATGGTCTGGCTTCGGGATCATCTCCATGAATGTGAGTGAACGCCCTGAGAACTGGACCCGATGCCTAAGCCCATCATGAACATCTCCAGAATGTGAGTGACGAGGAGGGTCGTTCGTGGTCGGGTGTTCTTCTCTGCAGTATCACCAGACCAAAGACTCTCGAAGTTGTACTCTACGGGATGTGTAGGACCGGTAGGATCTACAGCCACGGAGGACCCTGCAACATCCGAGCACCCGACGAGGTGCGAAGCTGACTGAAATGATGAAGTTGCATCCGCCAATGCATCGTCGTAAAGCATGCGGAGGTCATCATGTCATGGAACCTAAGGTTCATTTGTCTTGAAAACAAGTCATCGCTCCCCAATGTACTATGCCTCGACATGATCGAAATCGTGGACGGTAGGAGGATGTAGAATACGATCGGATCCAGTACGAGATGGTCGGATCACGGGATGATCGGATACGGAGTCGAGATGCCCGAGACGACGGGACGAGAGATCGGAATGACGTCCAGAAACGGAGCGACGAGAGGGTCCCGCTTGTGCTGTAGGAGGAGGTACTTCGGGCGGGGGCCTCTCGGCTCGTCTACCCCTCAACACCCGACTCCCTATCCGCTCGATAGTGATCTCGGACTGTGGAGGTACGTAATCTGGCCGGATCCTCGTGTACGATTCCTGGATCGGTATCGGTCGGATCCTGGATCGGCAAACCGTTGGCCTCCATCAAGTCCCTGATCCTGGTCGATATCTCCCGTAATTTCGCGCATGTTGGGAATGATACTCATTACCGCTGTACATCTCCTGTAGGTTGGACGTCCCACTGCATAAGTTGGCTCAACTCTTCGCTCTGCAATTCAATAGCGAGGAACATAATCACCGATTTAATAATTTCCAATAGAGATTGCTGAACGTCCTACTAATAAGAAATAATTAGTACGTACCAGGGCATGCAATGAATCGGTGCGGCCATGGTAACCTACGTCGGGTGGCTCATGACTAGGATCCTGGACAAACTGTACGGTCTTACGACGGTACCAAGACCTATAATCCTCCGCATGCCGTAGGGTAAGGTGTAGGGGGACCCTCCACGACACGGTTAGCTCGATCGTGCCACTCTTGAACGTAAATAGCATGGTCTCGTTCCCAATTCCTATAGTGTGACGACCTCTTTATTCTGTGCAATCTCTGAGTCTCGGTCTCATTCGGAGGATCGTCCGGAACAACTTGGAGGCATCCAAACTGTCGCATCACCCTGTCGGGGTAGTGTCCCTCCACAATGTAGTAGTAGTGGAGGTATGTCCTGGACCTCCAAATGTGCTCACCCCGACGGCATCCATCCGGTAGAGTGTGCATGTGGTCGGCGTAGGGTGTCCATAGGAACTAAAACGGAATGACGAAATTAATTGTTAAAAATATATTTATGTTTTCAAAGAATTATTTAAAGGTCAACGGGAACTTAGATGACAAAATACCTGCGACGAAGTCATCATGGACAAGTCGATCCCTATAAGCCAGAAGGACGTGACTCGTAACATTGGTCCTGGACAAAGGTCTCGTCCACCTGCGTAGAAAAATCGTACGATAATTTGTACGCCATAAATCAACGAATTTAGTTATAACTTCAACAGAGTCGTGAACTTACCGTGCAGCAAATGGCAAACCGTCCGGCGCCACATGTCCTCGACCAAATCTCGGTCTGACCTTAAGAATCCTCGACCATGCCCGAGACTCGCACGAGTAGCCCGCACATGTTCGTGTAATGCTCTCCCGAACGGGCGGAGTCGCACAATGCGCGGTATGTGTATGCAAGAACGGCGCTGCCCCAACTCAACTGACCGCAAGCCTTTGGATCTTCTAGGAGCTGCGGTAGGAAAAGATCGATCTTGTTCTGGCTCTTATCCGGGAAGAAGCAACCAGCCAGCAAGAACGCGAGGTGACATCGCGCCCTCTGTAGCGCCTCCTCGTCCGAAATATCTAACCTTTCCCTATGGCGCTGCAAGTGCTCCCTAATGCTGGCGAGCCGAATAGCGGTCTTCCCATCCCTTTCCGGGACAAAGCCCAACGACCTATGGAGATACCCGTCGATGTCGGCGGGATAGGACTCTCTACCCGTAACGGGCAAACCGTCAATACACGAGGCCCAGCAATACCCCAACATCTTCAAGCGTGATGGTGGCCTCGCCTACGGATAGGTGGAAACCGTGAGTCTCGGGCCTCCATCGTTCGGCAAGTGCCGTCAGCGGATGATGGTCATACTCCATAAATCCTATACTCGAAACCAACCCAAACCCCATCATCCGTATAAACTCCATCACCCGAGGTATGCGATAGACGTCATCCCGCATACACTCCCAAAAGAAAGCGTCGGCTCTCCTCACAAGTAGTGGCCTATCACACTCCTCGTGAGATGAATAAATGTGAAGCGATCTATGTTGCGGTCGAAACCACAATAGATCGTCCTCCCTAGGTCCTCGAGGAATCCATGAAGATCTCTGCGCCATAACCTTGTAAAAAAAATATGAGTTCCTTAAAATAAATGAACAAATATGGAACAGATAATTCGAACCGAAAAATCCAACCAGTAAACCGAACCGAAAAATCGAACCGGAAAAACCGAACCGAAAAAATCGAACCGAGAAAATCGAACCGAAAAATCCCTTCCGCTAAATCGAAACGACGTAATCGAATCGAAAAACCGAACCAAAAAATCGAACCGAAAAAACCGAACCGAAAAAATCGAACCGGAAAACCGAACCAGAAATCGAACCGAAAAATCGAACCGAAAAATCGAACCGAAAAAATCGAACCGGAAAAATCGAACCGAAAAATCGAACCGAAAAAATCGAACACGAAAAATTCGAAACGGAACTAACGGAAATCAACCCAACAGATACAAATCTAACCCAAAACAAACCCGAATCACCCACCGAAACCTCAAGATCGGACAAAATTCACTACAATAACGGATCGTGGTAGCCAAGAACTCCGATTTGAAGAAATTCCGGCGAAAAAAATGAACAAAATTGATTTAATCCGCTAAATTTCGAACAAATTTAAAGAAAAAATACCTGAAAAAATGTCTTCTTCCGAGTACTTGACGAGAGAGAGCAAATTCCTTAATTTATCGGAGAAGAAAATTAAATCTTACGCCGTCCGGTAGAGTGTTCCGATCGGATTTTGAGAGAAAGTGGTGAGAGGAAGAGAGTTTTCGGGTAAGCTCGTGAAGAAGAAAGGGGATCTGGAATTTTTGAATTCCTTGTCCCGGAAATATTGTATCCGGGTCAACAATCTCGTGCATGTGTGCCACGTGTCGGATTCCTCCTTGTCCCGTATACAGTGTACCCGGGTCAACAAATTCTCCGCATGTTCGCCACGTGGCGGATTCTCCCTTGTTCCGTATTTGATGTATCCGGGACTCTTTGTCCCGTATTCAACGTTTCCGGGTTAAACACTAATCACGTAATTAGCTTAATTGTCCCGGAAATAGCATTTCCGGAAGTGTACAATTGTTTACCAAAAAAAAAATCAATTTAATGTTTAGGTATTAGGGTTAGATATTAAATTTATAATTTTCTGCATCATCTGACTCATTCTACTTGTTACGAGCATCATGTATTTCTTTTGATTCCCTAACTATGTTGTTTCACACTTATATGATCTAAATGTTAGACAAAATGACAAATTACATGGTCAATGGTAGTTTGACCACTCGTATAGGTGAATCCATGTGACGGAATAAATTGAAACTAAATTCTATAGTTTATCTATACTACAAAGTTTAGTGTTGAATCATTTATTTGACATTTTGTGTCAAGGATGAATGAGAAATGGTAGTGCTAATATTGGTGTTTTGTGCATGAATGTACAAAGTCCCACATTGGAAATTCCTAGAAACATAAGCCACTTATATAGTATTTTGTGTTTGTTGGAATTTAAAGTGTGTTGTAGAGAAGTCTACAAGGTTCCACACGCGCGCACCACCACCACGCACCGGCCCGAGTCCGGATCATACTAGTTCGGTTCGTTTCTTTTTGCAACGAATCAAGTTTGATTTATGTCTAATTAATTAGGGAGATTTTATTTCCTAATAAGTGTCTCTGTGAATAGTGGAATTCGTCCACTATTTGCGAACGCGTTTTGACTTCTGAAATTAGTGGGATTCTATCTCCTAATTCGTAACAAAATCGTCAACTTGTTGTTAACGTGTTTGACTTCCGAAAATTAGGGGGATATTTTCTCCTAATTGAAAACGGATTTTCTCTTCCATTTGACTTGGAATTTTAAATGCGCAAGCTTTGGAAAATGATCACAATCGAGATTCGTTTCTGAATTGAGTGTCCGCCATTAAGGAGTGTCATAATGTTAGAATATCGACGTTCACTCCAAAGAATATTTTCCTATTCCTACCGAATCCTAAGCCTATAAATACACGGCTAGTTTGTGGGTTTATACACACTAAAAAACATTCGAAACCCTTCTAGCAAATAGGTCGGCTTACAACCGACCGCCTTTCGTCTTCTTTCTCTAGAGTCGTTCTGAGAATTTAGCTAGCGTAAGTCTTGCCTGAACTCGATTATATATTTTACTTATTAATCGGGTTCATTGTGGTTGTATTCACGGGAATCTCTACGCCATTGTAACCGAAGTACAAGATGGCGTATTACGCTTTAAGGAAAGCGATATGATCGTACCTCCACCGTTTGTGTCTCTCTTCCCTTAAAGCTTTTTAATTTGATTTATTGTATGCATGTTTACTTTGTTTAATTCCATGCTCATGTATGTATGTTCATATTGATTTAATTTCGACAAATTAATATGTACTTTTCGATTCAATTATTATGATTTATGTGATCAATAAAATTCAGTGATGTATATTCGAATAAATGTCCTCTATTGTGTTTTTATTATTGCTATTCGCATAATATTTCTAACAATTTTAAAGCGTAATATTGTTTATTTTGATTATTTTGCTGAAAACGGGATTGTCACATGTTTTCAATTATGCTTTGAGAATCGATTTGTCATATGTTCATGCATCATGATCGGATTGTCACATGTTCATGCATTTCTCGGAAAAATTGAATTGACATATAATCATATATATTTTCTGGAGTTATATTTATATGTTCTTCATGGATATAATTTATGATTATTTGTCTTGAATGTAAATTAGACGGATTTGTAATAATCGTCTAATGTACTTATAAATATGATTAATATGAAAATATTAATATGTATAAGTAATGATAAATTATTTTCTGAGAAAAATAAATAGAAAACTCTATGCTAATAAATATTAAAGCCGAGGCTTCAAAATATTTAATAGAGATGAATAAAGGAAAGTGTTGTATACTTTCTTGTGAGAAAATTGTATTGAGGTACATGTCCTATATCTCAAAGATGATTCTTCGAGAATACATTTAAACGGTGAAATCCTAGACTTATGATATTAAGTTCTAGAGATGTGATCGATTAGAGATGGTAATCATTCTAAATGAATTATCGGATATTGTATATTAATTTGTAAAGTAGACCGGTTCATTATTGAACGATCTTGACTTTAAGATTAATATAAATAAATCTCTAATCCACAATATAAATTAAGTGATGAATGTCATTTGAAATTTATATTATGGAGTTTACCTCCGAATTGTGGGGGTTAGAAACTAAGTCTTAAATAGACTATAGTTTGCATAAGATGGAAAATATATATATATATTTTCATCTAAAGAAATCTCAAGAGGGTTTCTTGAAGTTATTTAAATAACGATAACTTTCTCAAAGTAAATCCGAGGATTTTCTAGAATGAAAATTAAAATAGAAGTCGAGACTTCTATAGGTCTAAGGCGACTAGATATGTTGCGCATATTTCTATTTTATAGAAATAATTCGATGGCCAAGAATGTATAGTTGTATACTTGTGCCTTGTTTCTCAAGAAACGTGTAACTTGCCTTGTAAAGGAAGTAATTGTAAATATTAATTATTTACATAGGGAAAATATAAGTTCTTTTAAAAGGTTAAGAGTTGTAAAACTCATAACATAATTAAAAACTTATATGATGGTGCATAATTGATTTCGATAGAATCATGACAAGATAATTCTATTGTGAATTTCTTGTAAACTTGCACATGTGTATCAAGCAAGGTTTAGTAGGAATACTATACTTACTTGAATGATCAACTCTTACAATGTTGTAAAAGTTGAAGTAAGATTTATTCTTACGGGAAAGGGTTCTAATATTTCAATAAGGAAATATGCTAGAAAGAATTCTAAAACATGGAAAGATTAGAGTAAGACAACTTCTTCCTATAATGATATGGTTACAAGAATGTGGTTCTTGAATCATAAAATTGAAGAGCTTTCAATTGGATAGTTCTCCTTGAAAGGAAACTTGATTTATGCTTCTTTGAAAGAAGAGAAGGCATTAGCTTCTTGAATTGAAAGTTATAACTTCAATAGGAAGTTAAATAACATTAAAGTGTTATTAAACTTGGTCCATTGATCATATGGACATGACATAGATAATGTTGGATCCGGGAAAGCTACAAGTGTGGTTTCGATGGAAACTACTACAACTACGGTTGCGGATGTGGCTATGGCCGGAACAACCTAATAGGTCTATGGTGGAAAATCTGTAGGATTTTCATTCTACTTGGATCAATGACATGTAAGACTTGCTTAAGTCTATAGAAAGCTTGTAAATACTTACTATGTTGAAATGTCATTTGAATAGTAGATTAAATGCTTGGTTTGACCCCACACTTAGTGATCTTATCAAATCACCAAGTTATTTGGTGGAAATTTTGGAGTAAAAGCATATGCTATGCGGATGTGGGTCTGGATGATGTAATCATCGGAACATCTGGATGATCGATCAAGTCTTGCGAGACACCAAAAGAGATGTTTCTCGAAGATACGGAAGTCTTTAATAAGACGTTCCATACATCTTAGGAAATTTGATAAAACTCACAAACGTGTGATGTCTAACCGAAGCATGCAAAATACTGCATCATATCATAAGTCTCGAGGAGTCGAGGTACTACAAGTACCATGGTTATGATAAAATAGACTGGGGATCCATAAGTGGATAAAGTCTAATGTAGTATGGACAAACGAATTCTATAATTGTTGCGCGCATAAGAAAGAACATATAGATGTTTCTTAAGATTATAGAGGATTTCCCTTGTTAAGGGATTTGGTCTAAATTTAACACAAATAATCTAAATATAGATTATAATGTGAGAATTACACTTTTCTAACGATGATCTTGTTGACTTAGAAAGTCATAAGATGTTATAATTTTCCGAAAAATGAGTTAGAGATAAAGTGAGGAGTTCGATGGAAGGAATGGGCTTGAGGCCTTTATCCTAGAATCACTCAATAGTAAACTCAACCAATGCTGACAGGAGATCCCCGAAACGTGGTTCAATGAGAAAACTGAAGTTGAGCGGGATTCTACCCGAGCACCGTGGGGGTCCCCGACCCTTGCTCATTCCGTAGTCGAACGACGATGCTTCTCGCATAACGAGGATGAAGTTTTAAGAACTTCTTAATGATTCTTGCAACTCGAGAGTTGAAGTACAGCAGGGTACAATTTAAGTTTAGCTTAAAGCAAGAGACATCACCTATACGAAGAGTAAGTGTGGCCGCTTTGAGGAAAATACACGGGCCGTATTGTTCCAATAGTCTTCCTGAAGGTACCAGGTTGTTCAGGGCCTAAAGAACAACAACAGAGACTAGAACGCTAGTAGAGTGGATATCATGTAGGTACCATTGTCTTGGTATACATAAAAAGCGGGATAGTTCAAGACATCGCGTTCACTAACCCGCGAGTATATCCGATGTGTATTCTGCTAGGACCGATTCAAAGTTAACGACCATCGAGCGCCGATGTGATATCTCGTTCGATTAAACTCTCCAAGTTTTCGTGTCTACCTAAAGTCGCATACAATTTCATTCATGTGGGGGATTGTTAGACAAAAATGACAAATTACATGGTCAATGGTAGTTTGACCAAGCGTGTAGGCGAATCCGTGTGACGGAATAAATTGAAACTAGTTTCTATAGTTTATCTATACTACAAAGTTTAGTGTTGAATCATTTATTTGACATTTTGTGTCAAGGATGAATGAGAAATGGTAGTGCTAATATTGGTGTTTTGTGCATGAGTGTACAAAGTCCCACATTGGAAATTCTCTAGAAACATAAGCCATTTATATAGTGGTTTGTGTGTGTTGGAATTTAAAGTGTGTTGTAGAGGAAGTCTACAAGGTTCCACACGCGCGCACCACCACCACGCACGCACGACCCGACCCGGACCGGACTCGGTTCGATTTGGATTTGGATTTGTCAATTGATCCGCTTCGCGGATCATACCGGTTCGGTTCGTTTCTTTTTGGAATGAAGCCGGTTTGATTTTATGTCTATTTAATTAGTGAGATTTTATTTCCTAATTAGTGTTCCGTGAATAGTGGAAATTCGTCCACTATTGTTTAACACGTTTTGACTTCCGAAATTAATGGGATATCTATCTCCTAATTTGAATATCGAGAATTTGTATCTCCTAATTAAAAACGGAATTTTTCTCCCATTTGACTTGGAATTTTAAATGCGCAAGCTTTGGAAAAGGATCACAATCAGATTCGTTTCGATTTGAGTGTCCGTCATTAAGGAGTGTCTTAATGTTAGAATATTGACGTCCACTCCGGTCGATCTTTTCCTATTCCAACCGAATCCCTAAGCCTATAAATACCTGGCTAGTCTATGGGTTTATTCACACTGAAAAACACTCGAAAAACCCTTCTAGCAAATAGGTCGGCTTACAACCCACCGTCTTTCTGTCTCTTCTTCTCTAGTGTCGTCGGAGAGTTTAGCTAGCGTAAGTCTCGCCCGAACTCGATTATATATTGTACTTATTAATCGTGTTCATCGTGGTTGTATCCTGGGAAGCTCTACGCCATTGTAACCGAAGTACGGTACGGGGCGTATTACGCTTTAAGGAAAGCGATCCGATCGTGCCTCCACTGTTTGTATCTCTCTTCCCTTAAAGCTTTTAATTCGATTTATTATATGCATGTTTACTTTGTTTAATTCGATGCTCATGTATGTATGTTCATATTGATTTAATTTCTGTCAAATTAATATGTACTTGTCGATTCAATTATTATGATTCATGTGATCAATAAAATTCAGTGATGTATATTTAGAATAAATCTCCCCTATTGTGTTTTTATTATCGCTATTTTGCATAATATTTCCAACACTAAACATACTTAATATTGAGATATTTATGACTAATGCGTGTATACTGATTAAATCATACAGTACATGGATACTAGGGGATGGGTTTAGCAATGAAGATCAGAGAAAAGCGTCAAAAGGGGCATTATTTATCCCTTTTCACAATCAACCCTCAAAAGGTTCGCGATGATTGTTGTTACCACACTACTCCGGCAATGATCATTCCTAAGCATTTTTAGAACCTCCACTCTTGTGAGGTCAGTCTATATATATCTAGCTATATATATATATATATGTTAATTCTCTATCTCAATCGAATACGCAAATGTCAGTAACTTGATTAGTTGTGATGCAGAATTGGCTGCCGAGAAGAGTCATAAGTGCTCAGTGGATAGCTTGAATAGTACATGCCTTAGAAGGACGGAAGATAAATGAATGCGAAGACACAATTTGTGATGTTCAACAAGTCTCGAAAGCCACCCTCCAACATGGATTCCGTCCTCTCAAGACAAACATCTGATTATCAAAATATCAAATGCCCGCTTATCATTTAGAGTTCTCTTATCTACCATTCTCTTCCGTCCCAAAATAGATACAAATTTTTCAATACAAATTATATATAAAAATTTATATTTATTTTGACGAGGTAATTTAGTAATTAAATTCCATTTCAAAAAACAGGGTGGATTTGAAATATTTTCAGTTAAAAAGTTACCATAAATAACGAGTGTCTCTAAAGAGTGTTTCTATAGAAACATGTAATTTATCAGTAACAATTGAGGTATTTGGCCATGGCATGTTAGTAGTTGGTACAGCAAATCATCCTCCAAAGAGTGGACAACATATATCATCTTCAGTGTGTGGGGATAATCACACATATACCTCCTCAAATTAAAGCATTCGAATCCTATAGACGTACGCTCACAACTACTATTTCAATGAAAGTACGTGGTATTCGTCCATTGTACGAGGTCATCATCAAAATCACGCATGTGTACATGCAAAAAACCAATTAAGGTCCACAATAAGAAATACTTCTCACTCAACACTAAAATCGCCTCCAACTTTTAGTGTTGATTCCTAGAAGCTTTTCGAACCATATATAAATACACAAATGATCCGATATCATATAAATTAATTAGGAGAAAAAAAAGTCACAAAATTATTTCTATGGTACAAAATAGCCCAGCCTTACATTATATTGAGGAATATATATTTGCATGCATAAAATTTTACGTACAGTTTTAAAGAATGAGTCCCCCATATTTGCACTAAACTTTTTTTGATAATAGCTAGCCTTACATGATATCAATACTAAAATTAAACTCATTTTTTTTTTTTAAGTTAAAGAAGGGAGTTTTATTAAGCAATGTCAGCATTCGGCTATCAAAAGAAAGAAGTAATCTCCTTGTCCATTACTCTTAAGATTGGCAATACAATGGGCAAGGTTATTATTTGATCTTGGCACAAAAACGAACTTACAAGAAACGAAATTCTTGGCTAAAGATCTAATCCTATCTAATACATCCCTGCAAGATAAAAAGGAGGGGCCGGTGCTATTTGCATCGTTAACCACCAACATTGCATCGGATTCAAAAATTACATGAGATAAGCCAAAAGATAAA
The DNA here is from genome assembly GCA_024708375.1 of Oxalis stricta. Classification (NCBI taxonomy): domain Eukaryota; kingdom Viridiplantae; phylum Streptophyta; class Magnoliopsida; order Oxalidales; family Oxalidaceae; genus Oxalis; species Oxalis stricta. Next base: position 82 of record JANIEQ010000483.1, on the reverse strand, counting down.
GCTAATAAAACTCCTCTGTAATAAAGCGACAGATTCGACATAGGAAATATCCATGAAACTTTTGTTCAAGCATTTTCCATTT